>JAOTQH010000001.1:7488411-7525921 GCA_025631255.1 Cornus kousa | reverse complement strand
GATGCATCATTGAGGCCACCAATCACCATCCATATATTGTGTTAGATAACCCTAACATTGCAAACATTTAGTACAATAAGGAATACAGAGTTAGTGTTTCACATGAAGACTTCTAATAGTATTTTTGTGAAAGAGGTCAATGATTGGATAATGTTAAATGGTGACGATCAGGGAGTGTATGGCTTTTTCTTTCTTTCTTTCTTTCTTTCTTTCTTTCTTTCTTTCTGATCTTCGTCAACAAGATTCAATCAACAATTCCCAAACTTCTCTTCTTTGTTAACAACCATCTCCAGACCTCGTTTTGTCTTTCTTCTATTTCAATGTTTTCGTGCCAAAACTTCCTATTGAATAAGTCATTTCCTAACTTATATATAACCGTAACACAATCCATCGATTGATATGCAACTTTTGCTAAACATTTGTGTCCCTTAAAAAAAGGGAAGCCATGAATGTATGTGTAGCTTGAAGAAATGAAACAATTTGCAGTTAGATCAGTATAACGAGTGTTTTTAAATTAAATTATTAATGACAAAAATTTAATTCAAAAGGCATTACTTCATTGTTTTGTTTGAAATACAAAGTAATATAAAATTGTTAAAAATATATATAAATAATAAAAAATGTATAAATTTGTATCAAATATCCTATCTTAAAATTTAATTCAAAAGGCATTACTTCATTATTTTATTTGAAATACAAAGTAATATAAAATTGTTAAATATATATATAAATAATAAAAAATGTATAAATTTTCTATCAAATATCCTATCTTATAATAGAAACCAATAAATGTAAAAATTTTGTCCAAGTTTGTATCCCTTGGTAAAAGTGAAGCGAATAACAATTGCGTCCCTTAAAAAAATAGTAAACAATGGTATATACGTGAAAATCATTTAATTTTTTTTAATTTAAATAAGTATTTTAAAATGTATATAAATATTATATATTGAATCCACTTTTATTAGTAGTATAGATATAGATATGAAAACTCAATTTTACCGTTTTCATTTTTGCCCCTAAAGAGGGCTTTACATAAAATATATTCCCTTTGTCCTAAAAAATATGTTATATTTGAAAAACTCTGATTCACGGATATAGTACTAAACTACCCTCTTACACACACACATATATATATATACATATATATGTAGAAAAACGTGGAAGAGGAGGAAAAAAAAGAAAAAAAAAAAGAGGGAGGGGGAAGAAAAAGAAATGGGTGGTTAGCAACTCCATTGTGGCGGCACACCACCACAACCACCGTCACCATGACTGTGCTTCTTGATTTTTTATTTTTTTAATAAAAATCAGTCTCAACCCCTCATTATATTTTTTAATCGCCCCGTTCCTACCATCCTCCCCTAATCCATGATAACCCAAAAACATCATTCAACCATAACCGTACCATCACCCATCGCTACCGCCGCCACCGCCTACCCTTTCTTTATTTCTCTTTCCACTCACCATTGCCACGTCAACACCACAACCACTACCACTGTTGTAAAAAGCAAAACCACCCCTACAGCATATGTAACAAGCAAAAATTCCTAACCCCATCTCACTAATTCTAATCAAATAATCATAACAGTAGCCAAAATTACCAATGGATTAATCAAATAATCATAACAGTCGCCAAAATTACCAATGGATTAGTGGATTAGCAGCTTCTTACCACCAAAGAGAGGTCAAGAATTTAAATTTAAGAAGAGAGGTGTGTGTAAATAAGAAGAAAAAAAAAAATCACCTGAATTACATATTACACCATCAACACCCTAACCACGTTGCAACATAATCACAGAAAACCCAAGTCCCAATACAAGGAACAAAAACCAAATCCACCATCGGAATTACATAGTCACAGCCTCGCTGTCGTCTACATCGTTGATTTTTGTCACTGTAATTGTGAATCATTCAGAATTTGATATAACCATGGTCATCAAAGCATGAAGTATGTTGGATCGCCACTAGACTCCTTATTTCTCGTCGTGTATCGCCGATTTAGTCATAACGTTCAGTTTCTCCTCGTCGAACAATCACCGGAATTGCGACACTGCCTCCCCATAAGCTCAATGCTCAGTCCGGTGACCCAACAAAGCTCAACACCGAAAGCTTGGTCATGGGTCTCGGAGATGATGTTTAGAATTCGTCGGGAAATGATGTGGAAGCACAGCTTGCAATCGTTCAATCAATGCCCGATTCGCCGATGATGGATAAACGACTTCTTCTCTGATTCTTCTTTATGTGACTTATTCAAGTTGATTTGGGTATATTGTTGATGGGTTTTAATGTGTATGAGAGAGGAAGGAGATGGTTATAGCAGTAGCTATGGTAGAAAGTGGTGGCAGTGGCGATGGCTATGGTGGGAGGAGGTGGGTGGAGGCAGGCACGGTGGAGGTGGGTGGAGGCGATGGCAAAACTAATACATGTTTTAATGATATTTTTTTAATTATATATATATATATATATATATATTTTAATGGGAATGAAAGAAAAGTTGAGGGTGTATTATATAGTGTGGAAGTGTTTGGTTTGGTTTTTATTATTCGATTTTAGGGTTAGTTGGTTTAGTTTATTTCATTCTTGGATAAAATGAGTTTTATTTTTTTCTTGTCCCAAACAAACAAAATTCTATACAAATTGGACAAAATAGTTATTTTACATTACTTGTATTTATATTTATTAACTTATTTTACTAAAATGAAAGTATTTTCGTCATTTTAATTATTTAGAAGATTTGCACTAAATCAATAATATATGTGGATTTTTTGCACTTGACCCTTTTATTTTATTTTTCATTATACTCTCAACCCTTTTATTTTTTTTCATTATACTCTCTGTAATTATCATTTGTCGAAACAAATGAATGTTACATTAATATTTCTAACAAGCCACAAATTGGATTTCAACCTTGCAGTTAGTATTTTACACAAAATAATAATAAGTAATTTTATGTTTTTACCTTCCAACTCACAAAATAAAATAAAATTTTCACCTAATTTCTTAATATTTTTTTAAAAATACAATTTTTTTTTTTAATGAATTATAAATATGTTATCAATCCATTAGATGAGTTAACCAAAGGCTTTTGTGGCCAGGTGGTATGTTTTTTATCTCTTAAAGTAAATGGTGTGGGTTTAAATATTCAAAGGAATAAAGAGGGTGTGTGAATTTTCAGCAAAGTGGGTGTGTGAGTGGTGTATATGAATTTATTACCATTGATAAAAAAAAATAATAATAAAAAAATAATAATAATTTAAAATTCAAGACTTGCAGATGATTATTCTTTACTCTTTGTTCCGATCAGATCCCTCTCTACCATGATTGTAACTTTCTTTTCAACACATTTAGTTTATCAGGTAAATATTCAAAGGAATAAAAAGGGTGTGTGTGAGTTTTCAGCAAAGTGGGTGTGTGAGTGGTGTACATAATTTATAACCATTGATAAAAAAAAATAAAAAATAATAATAATAATAATAATTTAAAATTCAAGACTTGCAGATGATTATTCTTCACTCTTTATTCCAATCATATCTTTCTCTACCATGACTATAGCTTTCTTTTCAACGCATTTAGTTGATCAGGTAATTATAATTTTGAAATTGTTTGCTTTCAAACTCAAGATTTTTGTTTGAGCTTTGTTTGTTTCATTGCAGATTTTTGTTATTTTGTGTAAATTTTTTTGTTTTTTTACTTACCAAAAAAATACCTTTTGTCTTATCATATTATAATTATTATCTTCATATATAAATTATCAAGCACCCCACGTTCTATTTTAAGTGATAAACTAGGAGAAACATTGGAGCATGGACTTGCGTCATTCCGTGTATTGAGCATTGATAGAAGGGATTTAGCGCAGGCCTTACCAATGAGATTGGTTTTTTTACTTGGAATAAGATCTTAATTTGGCAATATAAACACTGTAATAGGGTAAAGATTATTTGCACCCATCATTGTAATTACCCTTTTATTTATTTATTTATTATTTATTTATTTTTTGAAGTTTTGCCATATAGATTGCTAAAAATCAAGTTTATTTATCTTGAAACTTGATAAGAATGACAAATTTTGTTTTTTTTTTTTTTTTTTATTCTTTTAAAAACCCTGTTGGAGAACTTGCCTAGGGAAGATTAGCTAGACAAAGTGTTGGAACATGCTCTATGAAAAAATGGTTAAAATTTGTGAATGTTTAGAAATAGGAATTTTTTTTATAAAAATTTTTAGTACCAAATCATCCTTATTTTCTTATCAATAGTGCTACCATGAGAAATCATTTTTAAAATTAACATCCACAAATTTATTTTGATTTAGAGGGAGAATGCAAATCATATGCATCCAATTAAGGGGGAAGTGCAAAAAACACCCTTAAAATACACTTTTAATAGCACTTTTACCCCTTAATTAAAAAAATGTGCAATAAACACTCCTAATCTTTTAAAATTGTGCAAAATTACCCCTCTATGCAATAAACACTCATAAATTATTACTTCAATACCCATTTTACCCTTTTAGTCTTCCAAAAATACCCATCTTTCTTTCTCTACTCTCTGTCCCTAGTTCCTCTCACCACTGTCTTCTTCTTCTTCAACCACTGCTCGATAGTGACCATGAAAGCCATCGCCCACAGTGATGCCGCTGTCGGAATAGAGCTTCCGAAAATTTTGTATTTTTATATATTTTATAAAATTGTTAACTAAGGGTATTTTAGTCAAGTTTGGTATTAAATTTGCCAGAGGGACTTGATAGCATCAAATTGAAACTTAAGGTGTGTTTTTTTGCACGAAAAGAGTGTGATATGCACTATAAGCATATTTGAGGGGTGTTTTTTGCACTTTACCCTCCAATTAAAAGGAATATGTGTTAATCTTGACTTGAAAGCATCCAATAATATAAATGGTATATTTTGAGGTGATTGTTTCTTTCCAACTTTTTTTTTTTCTTCTAATTTTTTATTTATTACGTTTTATTTTCTCTACTGAATCAATAGACAGTATATATATTTTTTGTGAATTATTTTTATTTTATTATTATTTTTTTTAATCACACCAAATTCAGTAAATATTAATTCACAAAAAATAAGCACAAAATAGTACAGTAAGAATTTTCCTTTAAATGTCAGATTTAAACAATTATAAAATTGTTTCGTAAGATTCAAAACATTCATCACTCATCAAGTGTAGGTAGGGTTCCAATAAAAATAGACAAACACTGTTTTAACCGTACATTCAAAATTTATCATGACGATGACGTGGCGGTTATCCATTCGATGCCGCATTATAAAAACACCTCATCACTATGGTGCCACACACCCAATAATTCCTCACAGAATGGCCGGCGCCAAAAGCACCCATCTCACATTTTCTCTCTCTATCTTCAAATTCAAGAAAGATCAAGTATCGAAGATGTTTGTTTGTTCATTGTTGGAATGAAGAAGGTTTCGGTTTCAAGCTTCAAGACCAGGTTCGGATCTGTTCTTGTTCTCATACATTTTCAAATCTCTTCAAGATTGTAGAAGAAGAAGAAGAAGCGACGAGAAGAATGAGTGGAGCGAGACTGTGCGCTTTGTTGGGGGAATTGGGTTACGAAGGACACGGGTCATTGGACCCAGACAGTTTCGAATGGCCATTTCAGTATGACGACACTCGACCCATCCTGGATTGGCTATGCTCCAGCCTCCGTCCATCCAACGTCCTCTCACCCTCCGAGGTTTCTCAGTTACGTCTCATCTTTCTCTTTCTCTTTCTCTTTCTCTTTCTCTTTCTCTTTCTTTGCATGTTTGATTTGATTTATTCTGTCCTTTCTTTAGTTGTTTTCGAAATTTTACTATAGGAAAGAATGTCATATCGCTGCCCAATTACTGGGTTTAGGGTTTGTCTACAATTCGTAGAACGCCATAGTTAAATTCCCAAATTTGGTAATCTTGATTTTGATTGGATTGAACTAATTTTGGTTATAATTTGTATCTTGATAGGTTTATTGTTAATAATTTGTATAATAATTATGACTTGGATTAGGGTTTCTTGATTTCTCTTTCAGTATATTCAATGTAATATAAGCGCGAGGTGCACTGGGTAAGACAATATGAACCAAAGTTACTTAGAGAGATGAAATAACAAGCAAGATTGTAAGAAAAAACAATATGAAGCCGAGATTAAGGAACAAAAAAAGTGATAATGAGGAGTGAGGCAGGGCATTAAAAAAAAAAAAATGAAAAAGAGAAACAGGTAGTTGCTACTGTAAAGAAATCTGGTAATTGCTACAGTGCTCGATTTTAATGGCATATACCCTGACAATTTACCCTTGTGAATTGGTATGATGGTTAGCCTGTTCAATCGTCCATTTACATGAGTATTGAAAATTAGACAGAATATTTTGGAGTGCAGGTTCCGGGGGATTCAGATCCTGCAAAAGAACTAGTTCCTGGTGTGGCCGGTCTGGTCCGGATTATTAAACATTGAAGTTATACAGGAAATGCACGTTCTTGCGAGAAATGTTTTCATTGGAGATTAAGCTTGTCATTATCTTTTGTAATACAATCACTCTGTCATGCAATTTTGTGCTTAAAATTAGTGTTTCCCAAAAATATTATTATTTTCCTAGTATATGGTGTAACTCATGGTCCTTCATCTGATTGATTGTGTGCCTTGGCAAAGTATTTGTGTTGATACTTAGGCTCACGTTGATGCTAAGTCTTTCGCTCATTTTATTATTTGGGGCATTTTAGTAACTTCTCTTGATATGAATGGACATTTCTGTTTTTAATAATTGTCCTCCATTTGTTTTTCAGGTATGAGCAATTCCTACAAGAAGGGAAACTATTGGAGGTATTGTTATAATGCATGCTCTTAAAGTGCGACTTGTGAAACATGAATGCATGTGCATATTTCTTTGCAAGGTTCCATGTATGTGGTTGCATGAAAATGTCTGTCAGCAAGTTTACGAGGGTCAGTAAGTGTGCTTTTTCATGATAACTGTGTCTGTTCTTTGTGTGTGTGGATGAGAAAGAGTTAAACATGGCCTCGCATTTAGCAAGGCCAAGCAGCTGGTGTTTGGTAGTGAGGCCTAAGTTGGTTCTTGGTTGGAAGATGTAAGGTGTGACGTGCAGTTATTACTAGAATGCTAGATGATTGCTGCAATTTGTCTTCTATGGTGGATTTGGAGAGCAAGAAGAAAGAAATTAAATTTGAAGCTCTTTAACTACTTATATTGTTACTTCTACAGGGTTGTTGTAAGTGGAGGATGGATTTTTTTGTTTTGGGTGCGGGTGGGGATGGACTCGTTGGTGTTTTGTCTTGTTAATTCACTTGTATGTGACTATTTTGCTTATTTGCCTTTCTCTGTTTAATAACTATTTTTTTAAAAAAAAAATTAAAATTCTGCACCATTTTATCACGTTTTTGTGCATTTGCAGCATAAACAAATAAACTCATGGCTATATTTGGTGATGTGACTTGGCAGGGGGAGGACTTGGATTTTGCTTATGATAGTGTATCGGCCTTTTCAAGCAGGAGAGACAATCAGGAGGCAGTTTTTGGAACTGAAGAAGGATTGAAAGAAATACGGTAATATATTTTGTTGCATATATATAATCTTTATTTATGTTTTAGTCTTTTTAGTGTTTGTTTCTTGACTTTCTGTTGTGGCCTTCTGGTATCAACTTGTCGATGGTTATTTATAAATTTTATTGTATGACTCAAGGTTGAGAATGCAAAGATTTATCACCTTTTGGAACTTCAAGGCTTTATTTTGTAATTGATGTTACTACAATTGTCTTGCAAAATGAAGTACAGTAACTGCTTATTGAACTAACAAGCCTTAGTCCTATCTACTCAAATCACCTAGGTGGCTCTTACTCTTTTCAATGTAATCTTAGCTTTCAAAGTAGAACCTGCACTGTTAGGAAATTATTCTTCTTGAATGGTATCTACTGCTCAAGTTGTTCATGTTCATTTGCTAGAATGATTTAGAATAATTACACGGCATGTACATGTTAATGAGAAGTTAAAAAAAGTCATTTAAGATTGAGAAGTACTAAATGTACGGGCTATTGCTTAGTGAAATTGTAATTGTTGAAGCTGTCACACGTAACGACATGACTTTCAAATTCGAAGACTAACCACTTTGTGAAAATAATGCAAAATATTAGGACTATATTCAAGTTTCTCCCCCTCTCAGCAACCTCGAGTAACAGGATGCATTGGATAATGAACCATTTTAAAGTTCTTTATGGAATTAATTTAGGTCTCACTTCTTTGCTTCATTAGCAATTCCTCCCTAGTTCATTTTATGGTTGGATAGATCATAAATGGTTGGGGCTGACCCATTTAAACTAATATGTTATTGTTAGAGCTTAGTGGTCAAATTTCTTTCTAGGCAATGTTGTGTTCAAGACTGGAGAATTTTTTTTTTTTTGATAAGTATTAAGTAAAGTGTTCAAGACTCGGGATGGTTTCACATTGGGCAAAAATTTTCATTTATATATTAGTGTTGCATTATTCTACCGTGGAAAAGTATAGGAAATGGCTTTAGTAAACTGCGAAGTTTGTGCTTTTGACTCAAAACTGATAAGCTGTGGTCAGGTAACACTCTCTCTCCCCAAAATGAATGATGAAAACTTGAGGTGATTTCTTTCAGTTTTGTTTTTTTGTAGGAATTGTTCTCTATAAAATTTTGTGCAAAGAACCTTTTTGCATCTCTGGGTGTGTGCACACGCGCATGTGTTACTTTAATTATCATTATTTATATTAAGATAAATATTTATCCTCCAGCAATATCGAGGTATTCCTAATTTTATTTCCCTCATAGCACAACAAGCCTCAATATTAGGCTTCCTTTCCTCGTACAGGGTGATTCTGAAACTTCTATGATCTTTAACATGGTTATATGGACTTCATCGTAAAGTCATCAAGCAAAGTGGTTGCCTTCTTGGTGCATGAAGATCTCATCTTATAAGATGGTTTGCTGGGGAAGCTATTTGCAGGGTCACATGCTCCGGCCATTTGGTTACTTCAGGATCTGTGATATAATATTATAGTCTCCCTTGGAATTTATTATGTACCGTCTCATCTATGTTAAGAGGGCAGGCCTTGGCGCATCGGTAAGGTTGCTCCATTGTGACCTAGAGGTCATGAGTTCGAAGGCTGCAATGGCGGGAGCCTTGTGCACTGGGCTAGCCTTTTCTTTTTTTTGTCTCATCTAGGTTATGTTTTGGTCCACCATTTTAGCATTCCGTTGTTAGGATCATTATAGTATAGAGCTTTTTTAACTTGACAAATATACTGCTTCGCATATATCTCCATTGTCTTGCAAGTTGCAAATTTAAAAAAATTGTTTGCTGCCTTGTAGTATTTATGACTATGATACTTTGTTTTAGTTTCAGTTTATGGAAAACAAAAGAGAATGTTATTTAAGGAGTTGTACTTTGCTTCTGCCTCTGATGGATTACTTTTCATGTTTAGGGATGCTACTGTAGCTTATAAAGCTGAAGCTTCGACATTGCAGAGACAACTTAAGCATCTGCAGTCTCAATTTGATATGCTTACTGGCCAGGCTTCAGCTTTGATGCAAGGAAGACGGGCACGAGTTGCAGCAACATCTGCTGTCAATACTCAACTTACTAATGTAGATGATAGCTTATCGGCAAGAAATTTAGAGGTAAACCAGTATAAATTGAAGGTTTTATACCATTAGCGGCAACAGTTTCACACGCAGTATATTTTTTATGCATGTATATCAATTCTGGGTGGAGTTGTGTTGTCAATTTTTTGTTAGGTTGGAAAACAAACTGTTACGCGAATGAGGTCATTGTTTGTTAAGTTGTAACTATACTTGTAATAGCATCTAGAGTGCTGTGGAAATATAACATGGCATCACATTAAAAACTATTACAAATATAATCGTACAATCATAAAGTTAAGAGATGTAACAAAGGTTCATAAGCCATTGGATTAATGTAAAGCAAAGATAAACAAAGAACATGACGGATTTAACGCACATTATACCATTTCATTCATTCAGAAGGTAAGAGGTTCACCCTCGAGGGTATGTATTGGTACATTTGAATGTTGTAAAAATATTAAGAACTATTTGTTTCATGGATATTTAAAAAAGGAATTTTAAATTTTTTTTTTTTTTAATTCAGGAAAAAAGAAGGAATTTTTCTAAACTTATATATAACATGTCCAGGAACAGCTCCAAGAACTGTTTACTTGCTTAAGCCCTGGTAACATGTGCGGTGAGAAAGGAATATATTTATATGTGTGTGTGTGTGTGGCTATCGTAGTTTATGTCTATAAGTTGCTGCTTATGACATGTGGCATGTTTTTCTGGACCTTACAATATATCGTAGAAATCCCATCGTTCTGTCCTGCAACTTTTATGCCTATTAAGCCAGAGTTGTATGAGTTATTGGTTGCTGCTGAAAGCTATCCAGTGCTTTTAATAAACTGTTGTGTATGTAAATTTCTTTGAGACATTGAATGGTACTAATTATAATCTTGCTCCATGACACTTTCTACTTATCATCCAGCTCTATTGAGTCTATGTTTGTTTCTGTAGCACGTCAGTGTTTTTGTTATCCAAAATAGTCAATACTGCATCTTTAGATATTCTGTAGTTGGTTTATTTGACTTCTTTTCATTCATTTCTTTTGAAAAGAACACTTTAAAATCTATTTGTTCGGTGCTTGTAAGCTTGAGAAGTTCTCAATTTGTTTCATTGAAACTTAGATGAATGCAGTTCTTGGAAGGATTGCTTCTACTGCTCAAGAGTTGGCCCATTATCATTCAGGGGATGGTACGTATTCCTTTTTCACCATTACAGTATCATTCATGTACCTCTTTTGTTATCTTTCTAAGCAAATTTGCTAAGTTTTTTTGGTCTGTAAATTTAGATTTTCATTTATCTCCTTTTCTTTTTTAAATTCCATTATTGAGATGCAAAATCCAAGACCCTCCAATTCTTCTCAATGGAACTGGTTTGGGTTGACAGTTTTTGTAAATAGGATGAAAGTGATTTACCCAAATTTAATTAATCATAGATTTTGTGGTTTAAGTTGGATCCTTGACCTTGTCTTTCCGGAAACCAAGGCTATATTATATTTGAAAAATACTATTATCTTTTTCTTTTTCGTTATTTTGTAATCTGGTTGGCTAGATGAGTTGGTTGTGGGTCGGCCACATTACTTTGGATGTGGTTGAGATCTATAACCTTATTGTGTATTAGCTGGTATGAGTTGGGCAGTTTTGGACATGAGCCAGCCCTGCCGCCCCTGCAAGATTTAAAACCTTACTGTATATTTGTTTGACCTTGTTAAGTGGTCGACATTTGTACAGGTAAGAGGTCTTGTAGGAGGCTGTCGTACCAGTTTGAGCTTAAGGGGAAAAAAGGATAAGGAAAAAACATTGTGGAATACATTTTGGCTAGCTGCTATATAGTATTATCCTTATATATGTTTAATGAGTTCTTGGCATTATTTTTAAATGCAGAAGATGGCATTTACTTAGCATATGCTGATTTTCATCCCTATTTGCTTGAGGATGCATCTTGTATAAAGGAGCTGAATCAATGGTTTGCTAAGCAACTGGACACGGTATATGGACACTTAAATTCTAAAGCTACATCATTTATATACTTGGCTAGTTAACTGCTAATTTTATCATATTATGATGGTGATAAGAAACGATTTTAAAAAATTAAATCTAGTAGAAGATATGGCATATAATAGAAAAGAGTGGAGAAAGAGAATCCATGTGGCCGACCCCGTTTGTACGGGATAAAGGCAAGGATGATGATGGTGGTGGTGGTGTATGCCTTACTAATTTATTAGTAACAACAGTAGAAGCCTAATCCTGAACTTCTTATAGAATGTTGAAAATAATGTTTTTAAATCATTGATAGGCATATAACTTTTTGGATGCAGCAGATGCATTTGTATGGCTTCTTAGTGGTTGAACTAAATGTAGTGCAAAAATTGTACAGGCTTATCACTTTGCAAAGTATTTGGATTGTTGACAGCTGGTTAGGATCAGTCCGTCCTTGGTGGTGTTACAGATTTACAGTAAAAAAGAATAAGGAATATGCATAGGAATACAAGAGGAAGTGGCTAGTCCAATCAACTTGCTTTTCAGTTGGTCCTCTAGTAATGCATCTCCATTAGTTCCAATCCCTTATTACATTTTGCCACTGATTTATCGTATAATAAAGGGCTTATCTTTACAATAAACATAGACAATCTAGATTCAACTGCATGAAAGTTTCGAAATAGAATGCTAAAGACGGATAAAATAGCTCAACAACTTCTCCTCTTGGAAATTTTGATGCTGCTTCACTTAATAAATCTAGTTGAAAATTTATAAATTTATGAAATATCTTTTTTCTGTTATTGATTTCATCGACAAAGATGAGAAAATATCCTTAAAAATTGTTACCCATGTATTTTCACGCACTTTGTTATTTATTCTTTAAAAACCAATGCTATTATTGTTTTGGTATATTATGATGATTCACACGAGTTGCAGGCTTATTGTGTATTACTTCTCGTTTCGTTATCATTTATTCACTTATTGTGTATAGAAATATGTATCTATGTATGTATATCGTTTACAAGCTATTAAGGGAAACATCATGTATGTATATCATATGCATGTGTGTTCAATGCTTACATATATGACATCAATGGGTAATCTTTGCAGTGGCTTATGAAATAAATGTTTGTGGTTTATCTTGACGAACTATTTTGAATGGTTAACTAACTGTACACGGTCAAATTTATCTGGGTAGCTATGTTCTTTTGTTGTGGAATATATTTAATGCTTATAGTACATGTTAGATTCTTCTCTTTCTCATGGATTTTGTATTTTGTTATTTTTGGTGGTTTAATTTGTAACTTACTTCAGGTTCCATATCGGTTAGTCGCTGAGGAGGGAAAAGCTAAATGTTCATGGGTGAGTCTTGATGACATTTCAAATATTCTAGTAAGAGGTACTCTTCATACTTGTTTTACTACTTAAATTATGTCTTTCTTTTTAATTAATTTTTATGCATGTTATGATTCCTTTTTTATTGTATTGATACCTGATTTTTCTTGTTTCAATGACCATCTGTTGCTTGCCTTGTGTTACAAATTATTTATTTGTTGGGGGGAGGGATATTGCATGCAATAATTACCATATGCTGCTTTCATATAATATTTTCTTTTCTTGATATTGGAATTATTCGTCAGGTTGAACTAGTGGGAAGCATTATGATGAAATTTGTGGTAGCCTTATACATGATTAATTTATTGTGTTTGATGTTGAGCGATGTTTTGGCTTTAGGACCTTAGGTATAAAAAAGGCTTCAGTTATCCTCACCATGTAGTGGGAGAATCATGGTTTTGATTTCTGTTAATGTCTTACGGAGAATGAGGATGCATTTTTAGGTTGATGCTTCATTGCATTATCATGGGAGGTCCTTAGGACCTCATTTTCCTTTTTGCTTATTTACAAAGAAGATATGTGCTTTATTTAGGACCTCGAAAGGAACAACAGGTTGTTTTCCATTCATATTTTTCATTTGAAATTATTAGTTTTATTTATTTGTTTTATTGTTATTAGTGTTATTATTTTTTATGAGTGTCAATTTAAGTCAATATAAGAGAGCAATAGTGAAGCACATAACTGGAAAGCTTTCACGTAGCGCCCCATAGGTATCTTTTTTATTTTCTGTTATACTTGTTTTAAACTTGCAAATGCAAGCTTTTACATGTGTTATGTATTGTCGTATTTACAGTACAAACACTAAGAATATGGATTTAATAAATTATGCAGCATATGCTTGTCTAAAATACATAACACCACCGATCAGTGTATTGGTTCAAAAATCTAACCTTTTGTTTTCCTTTTCACTTTTTAATGCTATTGTTGTTTTAAAGACTAAAATATTGCAAAACCTTAGCAGAAAATTGGAATTCTGATATGGGTTTGTAAGCCAGTAATAGTTATAGGCATCAAATATTTTACTTATTAAAGAAGAATTTTGAATTTTTTATAATTTTTTATTTTTTTAAATACCTGGTACTCCGATGAAGCAGATCAGAGAAACCATATTACATTCTTTGAATTTGAATGGTAGGCACATTCACAAACGTGCCAACATCCTAAGTGTGGATTTGCATTGTGTTAAGTTACTAACCTTCGATATACTAAAGAGTAGCAATATTTTGACATATGTATTTTTTGTGAATCAGCAGATATGGAAAAATCCCATCATCAACGTGTATCTGAATTGCAACGGCTTCGCTCTATGTATGTACTTTTTGTATGCCTTCTAAGGTTTTTGCTTCTTTTACAAAGCATTACTCTACCCTATGATGGTTTGGTTTCTGGTCATGGGATTTTCTACGAGGTCATAATGCTGTCAAAGATGGGTTGTACAAGTTTAGTCAGGACAAGAAAAAAGTGGTGCTGCATGGCCTGATTATTTTTCTGTCACTCTAATACTAGCCTTTTTTCCTTTTAATGTATACATTCCTTTGTTGTTTTACCCTCCTCTCTCTCCCATTTAAGGTCTTACATGGACATGATATCAGGTCAATTTGAATTCCCTCCTACCCGCAACCCAAATTGATTGTTGAGAAGGTTAGATTTCCTATGGCTTATGGACTTTTTAATACTGTGACAGATTTGGAACGAGTGAAAGACAGTGGGTGGAAGCCCAAGTTGAGAATTCTAAGCAGCAAGCAATTCTCATGGCACTTAAATCTCAAGTAACTTCAGATGAAGCCCATATTCATCTTGATCTTCATTCGTTACGGTAGTTCTTTATTCTATATCTGATTCTAGACTGTTAACTATAATTGATAATTGTGCTTGTTCCCATTATGTTTGCAAGATTTTTTCTTTGAGGATCAATAAATTTATAAAAACGTTTGCTGATTATAAATAAAGGAGTTTCTCTTTCAAAACCATATGTCATTTCACATCTTTTTCTTACTTTGTAAATCAGAGTCAATTCCTTTTTGCTAGTACACATCCCTTAATTATTACAATTGCAGTGGTGAAGGTGACTGTTTCAAAACATAAGTGACAGAGTTGCATGTAATATAAATCATATTTAAGCAACTAATTATGAATCTTATTTGTTGTTAGTTAAAAAAAAAGGAAAATGTAAAAGGAAAAACCATAAGAAACCATAGTCTCCAAATGGATGGTAGGAACTTGTGATCCCAGGAGGTAGTACGAAATTAGCATATTTTCAAGCAAAATATGTAATATATATCATGATGTCATTATGCTCGTTTATTTGCAAGATTTTTATATGTTTTGGCTGATAGTTAATATTTTCTGGTTATTGAGCAGGAGAAAGCATGCTGAATTGGTGGGGGAACTTTCAAATCTTCATCACAAAGAAGAGAAATTGTTATCTGAGGTTTGTACCGGCGACCATTGCCAACTTACGCAATAATATGTGAAGTTTGTTTGATATGCTAAAATGACTACTTTTAGCTGTCTTCTCTATGATGTTGATTAATATAAACAAAAATATTCTGCTCTCAAAATGCTATATGATAATACCATACATGTTAATACTTGTTTCTCTGTGTTATCATTGGAATTGGCTTCTATTAGTATCAACTCTCTCTCTTCAAGTTGAAGCGTAAACTAAACAAGGTCAAGGTTTAGAAAGATTGAAAACTATATTGGGAATAAAATCACCACAGTAAGATGCTTCGTATTAACATATGAATGGAATCTTGATAGTGACCTTGCCTGTGATACTGTAGATATGTAAAAATCAGAAGGGATTATAACCTTGCCGGAGTTTCAAGCTGTCTTGAATCACTCCTAGTTGTCCATGGTTGCAATAGAATTAGACGGTTTATGCAGTTGTAATGTTACTATTTTTTTTTTTTAGTTGTCCCGTAGTTGGTACTACACCTCCCCTTTCTTCAAACGAATTGTTTGCACCCAAGAGGAGTCGAACCTTAGACTTGATGCTTCCCAAGGCACGAGAGCCAAGTGACTTGCCCACTTGAGTCAACCACCTTTTCTAATGTTGCTATTTGGTCATTCATATATACCTTCTGATTCCTTTTTCAAAATTAACGATATGTAATAATTATGATATTTGATTATGTTTTTTTTGCAATATCGCATGACATATCTTGAATATCATGTAAATGTAAGAATTATTTAGATACTGTAGCTGCTACTGAAAATTCAGATTGACATACCCATTATGATTGTCATCACTAAATACATATTGGGTTATTTTATAGATTGATGAAAAAGGTCAAGTAATCACTTGATATTTTTACTGTAACTGTAGTAATTCAAATATCAGATGAAGATAGTCTAACTCGTCAAGGTGCTCACTAAAGTTGGTAATTGCTTGATAACTCTACCTCAATCATTTATTTTTATTATTATTATTATTTTCCGAGTATTGAAATGATTAGGAGCTACTTTTAGGAGGTGCAGATAAATAAGTCTCTAGCTTCCCGCCAATTAATTGTCGTTCTTCATTAATGTGCTTTTTTCTATTTTACACATTTTTTTGTTAGCTATGCATTGCTCAAATAATTTTAACATGAACTGGATGGGTTAACTTCTTCTCTGTAGTTGTAAAATTTCTATTACCATTATCATTTATTTGGATTTTGCATGAGGGTGACTTTTATGTATGTTCTAATTACGGAATCCTCTTTTCAGACAATTCCAGTCCTTTGTTGGGAGCTGGCTCAACTTCAAGACACGTACATTTTGCAAGGTATTGGTGGTTATGATTTTTACTTGTAAGGCTAGAAGGAGAAGTACAGGACTAATTTCATCTTCAACTCCGTTTTTGTTTAAATAATATTAAACTTTGAGGTGGTTTTTTTTTTTTTTGTTACTTCTTGCATTAAATTATTTAATTTTTAATTTTGAACTTGTAGGTGACTATGATTTAAAGGTCATGCGCCAAGATTACTATATTAATCGGCAAAAAGCAGTATGTTCAGCTACACTATGATGTGATATTTGGCACTGTTTATATCTTTTGTTGAGAGATGTTGATATAACCAAAAGCACATACATGTTTTGAGGTGTCTAAATTTTATTCTTTTCTGGCTTGACAATTTTAACCATTAATTATTACTTGTTAGTGTACCCAGATTACCCCTCCCAGTACCTGACATTAGTGGAACCTACATTAGTTGGCCTTTTTAGTCATTAGTATAATAAACCTGTTCAAGGCTAGGCTAGAAATTAGATCTTAGGCCTGTGAAATATTCTCATATTTTGATTTACCATTAGCCATCTGTTGGATCAAGCAGTTAAACAAACCAGTCACGCTATAATCTATACTTGAGACATGGTGGTTCTCTGGCAGTAATGTCCTTATTCATTAGTGTCACTTCTTTCATATTATTGTTGTGGCTTGCTAAATTCCTTGTTCAGAAATTATATATATTCATAATCAAACTAATGTGGTTGGTTACTTATCAAAAAAAAAAAAAAAAAAACTAATGTGGTTGGTTTGGCATTACCAAGGCTGCATTGGGTTCCTATTACGGTATTACCTAGCACCTTGCCACCTTCTGGTGCATTGATCTTAGTGTGGTGTTATGTGCTAATCAACATGGAATATTTAATTTACTTATACTACGGTGTTCACGTTCTTCTTATTTTAATGACAATTTTTTGGCAGTTCATAAATCATCTGATTAATCAGCTTGCAAGACATCAGTTTCTAAGAATAGCTTGTCAGCTTGAAAAAAAGACCATGCTTGGCGCATATTCACTGCTTAAAGTTATCGAATCAGAGCTTCAAAGTTACTTGTCAGCAACCAAAGGCCGAGTGGTATGTAGGTCTAAAATAATGTTTTCACGTAATAGTTATTCGTATCTTTAAAAAGAAATTTGAATGTTTATTTTAATGTCTTAAATAATTTTCATAATGACTGTTGTACTTACTTTCTGTTGTTTATAAATGTTATAATTGTTATAGAGTCATTGTTTAGCGTTAAATCCAGCTGCAAGTGATGTACATGAACAAGGAGCGGTGGACGATCGGGATACTTTTCTCCATGGTGTTAGAGACCTCTTAAGTATTTATTCAAGTAATGACTCTGTGTTCTTTAATTAATCAAATGTATACATACACACACAAATACTATATATGATTCAAAATTGTGTCCTATAAATATACAGATAATTTGCACATATTTTCGAAGTTATATCTTACTGCCACTGCTTTGTTAGATGCTCAAGCTGGTTCGTCAACATATGTATCGGCACCGGGTATTGTTCAGCAGATATCTACCCTTCATTCAGACTTGATGACCCTGCAGTCTGACCTAGAAAACGCCCTTCCAGAGGACAGAAACAGATGCATTAATGAGCTGTTAGTTATTCTTCCTTCGCTGAAGCAAATTATTTATTTTGCCCTAATGCCATTCTTGCATTTGTCTTACATAGTGGCATCTTGTATGTGTTTTGTACCTTTATGATGCGATATCAATGTGAATTTACCTTCTGCATATGTCCACATCTATTTATTGTATATTTCAACGTACCGCATGTTGTGGGTTGATGATCTAGTTATCATTCAGTCCAACAAAACTGTGTATCCATAGTTCTGATAAACTTATTATGTGATTGAGGAAACATGAGAGTCATGCATTCATAATCTCCTTTCTGGTGGTTCCATCGTGCTGGTTAATACTAGAGCCATCCTTTAGCCCACAAAAAACGAGCTGTGTATAAATGGTCTTCATAAATTTTTAAGAAGATAGCAGAAATCTAAGAATCAAGCATTGACTATTCAAGAATGACTAGCATAAACCATATATTTCTATACAGCAGGAGATGTGAATAAAAATATCTAAAGTAGATTGCCCATTGGATGGGGTGGCAATAACTTACATTATTTATATCTCATATTGTCGAAATTTATTTTATTTATAACTTATGTTATTTATTTCTTATATTATCGAGATGCATTGTTTCACTAAATCTCTGAAGCCTAAGAAGCTATGACTATTTCGACCATTTCCCTCACCTCTACTTCAATAATTCTTTGAACAATGGTGTCCGTGGTTGCTTTTATAGAAGGTAACGGTTAAATAGTCTCAGATTTGAAGTTGTTACTTATTGGAGTTTCAGAAATCATGTGGCTGGAATATCTGTACGGCAACTAAGTGAAGGTTTAAAATGCCAGGATGAAAGCTTGAAGCTACTTTACCTACTTGATACGTGTATCGGGTGTGGTTATGTGTTTTGAGTGTCGGATGTATAAAATTCCAAAGGAGAAGGCGACCAAAGGCATTGCTAAATATTCATTTTATTTAATAATTTTCTTCTATTTTCTAGAGTAAAATGGCGTTTTAATGTAGCATATCCTATACCTTGTCCAAGTGTCGTGTCCAACATGGGTTCTTGAAGAGGCAATGTTACATAGGCTTGAAGGGTTCAAAAGGAGTTGGGTTTTCTGGAAATGGGTATCTAGGTTGTAAAACGTAACGAAAATTAGAGATTAATCAAGCAAGATAACAACAATAAACTGTGTGTTGTAGAAATTGCTTCCAAATAATTTAATATTGAGCTGAAAAGTGCATATGTCTTGGCTGTGCATTGTTTTCTGATTTTACTTGGCCTTGGACTTGAAAATTATGAACTTTATTCTTTTGAATCTAAGACAACCTAAAGTTCCTTCCAGTCACACATTAAGGTTCAGTAATACAACTACACCAAACAACTGGCTAAGAGAACTGTTGGGAGACTCATAGTTCAAACCCAAAAAAAGTGGAATTCCCCGAATAACTTGGACTTGGTAAAATATAAAATAACATAAATAAAACTAACAGCAGCTGAGTGACCTAAATGAACGTGTATCACGACTCACCAATAGAGACATTGTTTCGAGCAAAAAGGCTTCTTGATTTTCAAGGGCCAACAAACAACCTTTATTTGGGCTTCCAGAGCCTATCATATATGTGAAGTCAGCTAATTAATTTCATTGTCTAAACATAGTGAGCTTATAATTTAAACATACCCTTAATTTATGTGACTTAGATGTTCTATTGCCAATGCATGCCAAAATTGTCTCAACTATTGAGTTCTAGATTCATAATAATTGATTAGGGTTTGGAAACACATCAATAATCTATCTTGAATTGGATCCGCTAGACATCAAATGCACAATCTTTTAAGAGTAAATCACTTGTACAATAAATGTGGCAATATGATTTCAAATTCTAATGCGGTGGTCCTCATATGATATGGACATCTAATTGGGAAAGAAATAGAGACAGATCAGCACATCTTGTGTTTATCATTATTTTGTGTGTTGTTTTATGAATAAATTTTGTTACTGATTATTAATTTTTTAAAATTTTAAAGAATAATTTTCTGAATAAATTCTGTTAATACTTATTATTATTATTTTTTATTTTTTTATTTTTAAGATTTAGTTCTCTACAAAATGCTTGCTGCGGTAATTACCCTTTTTTGTATAGTCATTAAAAGTATTCAGGCCGTCCAGAACTGACAAACTTATAGCTAGTGTCTCATTTTTCTCTGTTTGATTGTGTTAGGTGCACTCTAATTCAAAGTTTGCAGCAACTACTATTTGCGTCGTCAACAACTGCACAACCAATACTGACACCTCGGGTATACTGTCACCATTACGCCATTGCATTTTAGTTGTTTGGTTACACACTGTGAATGTGCTTTTCCCATATTCATATTGCTTTTTTATTTTATTTTATTTATTTCTTATTTTTGTTCTTATTTTATTATATCATCTTGTTAATATTACGATGTCATTACTCACAGTCAATTTGGAACTGTAGCAGCAGAAATTCTGTGAAACCCTTGAAAAACACTTCCTCTTAAATTCTTAATAGAAGCATATGAAACAATTCAACTAACCTGTTGCAGCATGAATTGGTTAAATATATTTCTTCATTTCCTGAAAATGCTTACCTACCATCTTATCCTATTTGAGCGACCTTTTAGTTGACCAGTCAACTTTGGAAATGGGAAATTGTACGATCATAAAAATCTATTCACATTTAAATAGATGCAGTGTGAGAGAAATGAATCCCGAAATCAAAGTTATTTTAAACTCGACTCAACTCGACTCAACATAGCAATAATCTGGATGGACCTTTTGCTTGAAATTTCATATTTTAAGGAGCAGCATAATCATCTGATATTTGTTCGTTTTTCTCTACTAGCAAAATATTGCTGTAAAACAACCACCACAGCCCCAACTTGCGTGGTACGTTCTCCACCTCTCCAAAGAGGAGGTTGAGGGCTCAAGTTCCAGTAGGGACATGTGTGCGTGAGTATATTTATTTACCTATTGAAAACAAAAAAAAAATTGCTATAAAACAATTGAATTGTATTTATCATGAGCGCGTGTGCACGCGCACACATTTCTAGACCATTTCCTCTGTGCTTGATTTTGTTGATCATGAAATGTTCCATTCTTTGATCAGCCATTAATGAAAGAGCTTGATGAAATGGAAAAGATCAACGCGAAGCTCTCAGCTGCGGTTGAAGAAGTCACGCTTGAGCATTGTAAGAAGAATGAGGTAATGTCAGTTATATTTTTGTATTTTATCATTTGGATGAATTTATTATTAAACTTGGAATATGACTTTTGCAGTGCACATTTGAACTAAAAAAAAATAAAGTGATGCATTTGGAATAGTTTACCATGGTGAAATCACTTGTAATACTATGTTTGTGCGTTTTTGGGTTGCTTTAATTTTCAAGATATAGGTCCATTACCGATCTAGATTGTTAGATTGAATGTGTGCATGCAGTTTTTAATAAACAACCTTAATGATCCTTAAGATCAGAATGTGGTAACATCTAAATGGAGCTTACATGAATTTTCTCTTGAAGGATAAAAATGGTGGTTTGGGTTGGAAATTTGATATATTTTGATGCCTTTGAGTTGTTACTAAACCTTTTATTTTATTTTTGTATACGCTGTATCTGCATAATCTCAATCATCCTCGTCCCTTTGGATCACAGATTGTAAAACATCACTCTCAAGAGTTGGGGCTTCAGAGGCGGGTTTTCGTTGATTTTTTCTGCAATCCTGAGCTTTTGAGGAGTAAAGTTAGAGAGTTGACTGCTAGAGTGAGGGCTTTGCAAGCTTCATGATTTAGTTGATATACAATCAATATATGTAATTGTATTTCTCCCTTTTAATAAAGCGGTGTGAGAGATATTATGCTCAATACTGTATTGCCGGTGTTCAGGTGGCACTCTGTACGTGCTATAGTTGTTGTATAAAGAGCTTTAAAGTTTGGTCAGATATCATTTTCAACATATACAAGTGGTCAGGTGGCACACTCAACATGCTATAGTTGGTATAAAGAGCTCCGAATTCTTAAAATGCCAGAGAAACAATTGCAAAGATGAACTTGTTTGTTTATCCATGTACTTATGCATAAATAACGATGAAGAATATTCCTTGCAAGAACTGAAAACTTGTATACCGTATTAAAGAAAAGTAACAAGAAAAGAAAGCAAACGGGAGATTCGAGACAGTTGTGTCAACCTCAGGAGGAAGTAGATCTTTAACAAAATCGAAGTAGATAGGTTTACCGTGGAACGTAAACAGTTGATTTGGATGGTTCACACCAACCATGATACTACTACCATATAAATATGCATACGCAACGTCTGTTGTAGGTATCATTATTATTATATTTTCTGACAAAAAAACTCGCACGCTCACCTTTGAACCCTCAAATCTTACGCTAGTTAAATCGCTCACCTTTGAACCCTCAAATCTTACGCAAGTTAAATCACACCACTTCTACACATGTTTTATATTAGTCCGATAATATATCAGTACTCATTATTTTGGGAAAAGAATGTGGAATTCGTTATAAATACTATTATAATTGAGCAGCTATAAATTTCAATTGTTTGTCTCGGCATTATTAGCATCAGTCTTCTTTTTTCTTTTTTTCTTCTGTCCTTTCACAAATTTTCAAGTCTCGTTTTGACATTTTGTGGGCACTACTACCTCTTTTTGCTCCCTATATGACTAATCTTCCATAAAAAAAAAAAAAAAAAGGAAAAAAAAAATAAAAAAATAGAAAAATAACTTTTTGCACCCAAACGAAAAACGGAGCGTGGTCCATTGAGTAACCAAGTTAGTTGAGACCCATTGCATGTTCAATTTCTTTTACGGTGCTAGCCTTTTTAAATCTGGCCCTATAAGTAACATATATACCTTTTCAGTTGCTTCTACATTAATTCAATAAAATGCAAGGATTATTCGCCATTTTGTGAGCAATAATTATTTACCCAAAAAATTGGTTAAGTCATGATAGGTGAAGTGGGCGATGAAAGTAAGGCATACTCAAGTATAGAATATAATCACTTAGTACAAAGAATCACAAATGCTAGGTAAGTGTAAAAGAAGTCCCTCTCAATTATGAAAATTATGGCTCATTCATAGAATAAAAGTGGATTGACAAGGACAATAATACCATATAAAGATAGATCATAATTTTAACATACCAACTCTTTTGCTTTACGCACAGCCTTTCTAGCATGTTACCCAAATTCCAACACTAGTGTTATAGCTCTCTCTACTTCGAAGTTTTAACAATAGATGGGCAGATGATACAGAAAACAGTAAGTCCCAAAAGTTCACTATAAAAGGAAATATCAAACCGCTAACAAGAAGACTTGTTATCATTTCATTGTCACATGGTAATAATGATGAATTTATCCTTCTCTTGGCCTTTCATGTGGAAAACAAAGTACATCAACACAACATCATACATACATACATATATATATATGTATGTATGTATATAATAATATATTCTTCTCATTATCCGTATATTTACGTAGTAATGTAAGCTTCACTAGTAACAGATTGGCAGCAAGCAGCTTGAAAACAAGCACCATGCTCTGTTCTGCAACATTTTTAGAAAATAAAACAAAAAACAAAATTAATAAATAATAAATAAATAACAAATTGAAATCAAGAGATTTACGTAACTGTTAACTTGGACTCACCCTTTTGGATTTTTGGTGGAGAAGCCCCGGTGAGATCTTGTACAAATCTTCATCAACAACTTGTCTTGGTGGACGAGATGGTTGTTTCATATCATCATCAGTATCACACACCACCCAGTCATGATTTTCTTTTTTGGCTTCTTTCACATGTGGGTCACGTGCTTTTGCCTGCAATTAATTATCTATTATGGACACCATTCCATCATATGGAAAGAAAATTGTTAAGGTGGAATAAAAATGGTTTTTGCTTTGAAAACAATGTTTTGAACATACCCTCCTCCGCCGAGGAACAACAATCATGGCCGGAGTGAGCACATCGTTGTCATATAAGTCGCCGGCAACGTAGAGATCGCGATCTTCAGAGTAACTGTGTCGAAGCAATCCGGCTTGCCTTGCCGATTCGAAACACTGAGTGAAAGGGAGGTCGCCGGTGTAATCCCAGCTACCGAATGCCGGGACATGACTCCTCCTGTACTCCTGTATATGCAAGCACCATTAAAAAAAGAAGAGTACACAGTTCACACACACATATATGTATTGCAATAAAGAAAGATATATATCAGTATGGAGAAGTGGAGCACAGTAAATAATTCTTACATCCATTTGCGCTTCAAGAAACAAGTGTAAGAATGTTGGAGATTCGAGTGTGAGGCTGAGAGGGAGTTGTTAAAATGACTTATCTTTGTTTGTTCCTTTCTTTCTGATGTATGGAATAATGGGAGTGAGTGAGTTTTAAAGGAAGAATAAGTGAGAGATACATAGAGTGAGTATATAATATAACGAAGGACAATGCTTTTAAAACAGAGGACTTGTCCCATTCACATTTTCCATGTAACAATTATAAACAACTCATAAATTAACAATAAACTATATTACAAATATTGACTAAATATAACAATTTTTTTTTTTTTTCATAAATAGAAAGAAGATTTACAAGTAGAGAGAAGTAAAATAGATATATTTCAGGAAAGGTTGTGATTTAGAAGTCGAGTTCAATTTACAAAAGTATACTGCTTAAAATGGTTAAATATAAATTCTTACAAAATGATTTTTCTTTTTTCTTTTTTCCCTTTTTTTTTTTTTTCCCAAAAAAGAGACCTCAAAATGTTTGAAATGTGGGGTTTAAAAGTTTAGGGGAGAAAAATAAAAGTAGGTATGTGCATCCAACAAATTAAATACTTTTAGTAGAGAGAGAGAAAAAAAAAAGAAAGAAGAAGAAAGCAGCCAGATATTCATGTTTCACAGTGACAGACAGAATGGCAGATGGGCAAGTGTATAATGATATAGAAGGGTTGCTTTACTTTTGCTTTATTTAGGGGTAAATCACACTTCGTTTTAACAAGGAAGTAGGGTAATTGCTTTGTGCTGTTTTCAGGTGATTGATCTGTCAGTGTATATATTCTAATGAAAACTGATAAAGTTTGTTTCTCTAAAGCAATGCTTGAAATTGGCCCCACGCGCGTCCCAGACTACAAACTTTGCGCTCTGTGCATTGCCACCAAAAACAATAAATAATTTTTTTTTTTTTTTTTTTTTGAATGGTAATAACAATAAATCAATTGGTGAAGAAGAAAACGTTGATAAACATATACGCTTTATGTTACATTTAAGATATAACAAATTTTATATTAATATGACAATAGATAATGAATAATATGTTAAAAATTATTAATTAAATATGTAATTTTATATTTAATTAAATATGTAAAATAGAGTAATAAAATAATAATAATAAATAAAGAATCTGGATCGAGGCTAGTATTGGATACTATATCCTTAAAATAGATTCGCCCTGCTACGGTGTTAACGGACTTAGTGGTGTCTATCTCCCAGGATACAACGGTTTACATCCACCAGTAGCAGCACTATAAACTCGTGGATACGGCGAACCTCCTTCATGTAATATTTTTTCTGACTCAAAAATGCATCTATACTATATATAAATGCGAAATTGGGTGCAATCCGAACCAAATGCTAGTTTAACAAAGCAAATTAATTTAACCCATTCACGATTCATCCACATAAGCATATAATTTAAAAAAACCACAAGGAAATCAATTAACAAGTTAACAATTAATAATTAAACAAATAACATGAACTCACATAAACATATATTCACTTAAGCACCTAAAATAAAATAATTAAATTTTAATTAAGTCCTTTTTAAAATTAGGGGTGTTACACGGACTCAGTGGCATCTATCTCCCATGATACAACAGTCTACATCCACCAGTAGCAGCAATACAAACTCGTGGATACGGCAAACCTTCTTCGTGTAATACTCTCTCTGACTCAAAAATGCATCTATACTATATAGATGCGAAATTGGGTGCAATGGTTCGGACCAATCTTAATATGGTTCGATGAAATTGGATTAGGGTCTAAGTGGCTCGGATCACTTAACCTATGGTTTGAACCCACTTGGGTTGGGTTCAAGTCTAGAGAGGGAGATAGATTATTTGGGTATTCAACAATTTCTACCCCCTCGGGGATTTTAAATTCCTCCATTATAGAATCAATGGTGAACTTGAGACGCTGAATAGACAAAATCATTTCTTTCTCCTCTTTGGTGAAAATTCTATCCGACCTAGAAGTGGATACTTCAGCTTAAAGTGAAGAATCATCCATCTGATTGGCCGAATTGATTACAGACTCAGGAGGGTTAGAAACCCTAGGAGGAGGAACCCTAATGAGAGTATGGAAAGACAAATGTGTGGACTCAGAATCTACAATTTATATGTGGTTATGAGAAGTTGAAGTGCTCATGATGCAAGATAAAAAAATATATATAGATGAAAGACTAACCTAGTGACACGACGAAGTAGGGAATACAGTGAACGAAATAAACGCAATAAAGGCAAAAACAAGTCTTGAAGAAGCTCTTGAGTCAGAATAGCAATAGACACTCTTTGAACCGCCTCTTGCAAAATTGGCAACCGTGCAATATCAATTTCCTTTTAATTAGGAACTGTAGTCCAATTAAAGAGGGAATTAGGGGCAAAGTGTGGAGGGAAAAATTCCCCTCCAATAAGAGTTATCCACATTATCGTAATACAAATCTATACTTTCAATCTTTTGATATATTAAGAACCAAAATTACGGAAGCCCAACCTGGGCCGAGCCCAAATTAAGTCTCCTTTTAGACCAAGGTCACTACAGCAATCTTCCAGCCCATTATTCAAGCTCAATCGGTGAAGATATATCCGGTCCAAACTATTTGGGAATGAATGAGTCCTACTAAGCAAAGGATTCTACAGGAAAGGAAAGTTCTATAAAAGGAAGAATCTAACATGGAGATAACTGTAAAAGGTAGTAATTTAATAAGCAACAAATTGTATATGAAATTAATTGGAGGACAAGCAAGGATAAATAGATTCTTTGACTAGTTCTTGTTACTTATTATTTTATTTACACCAGTTGTCCTTATCAGAGGATAAAATTTATTTTCCTAAAAAAAAACCCAAGAAAAAGAATTTTTTTTTTTTTTTTTTTTTAAAAAAAGAAAGAATATTTAACACCCCTTGCTTTGTCTACTATAATTAAGGATTATTCATGCTATCAACAATAAAATTAATCCACACTTTCTATGTCAGATTTATAGTTTCCAAACCCACTATGTCCTTTCTTTTTAAGACAAAATCACTCTCACCCTATTTTTAGTTTCCATATTTAATTTTGCCATTACCATATAATGTAACAATAAAAGATAATTATCAAAATAAAAAATATTAAATAAAGAAGAGGAAATTTACAGAACTTAAAGATTTGAAGGGAGAGCAAATTTTTTTTTTTCAAAACAAAATAAATAAAGAAGAGGAAACATAAAAATATATATAGTACTTCAACTTGCAATTACAGCTTAATTCCTATCAATGCCTATCAAAATTTCATTCACTTTATATATGGACCATTAGATTGCTACGTTAGTTCACAACAACCCCTGTTAATTCCAAATTCACACTAAAACTGCTAACGAACTTAATTTATCGAGACAAAGTTAAGCAACTATCCCTTGTCTCTCATAGAGAACCATCGTACTTTTTATTTTTAGATGACTTCCGGACCTTCCTTTTATAAAAAGTTTTTCTTAAAATTGTGCAGCATATGATATAATATTGTTCACTCTAGGACCTTCCCCAAAAAAACAAAAAAAAATAAAAAAACAACCGGGGCAATTAATCTTCAAAACTAAAAACTGACAAGTGGAGGCTTAATTCTTTTCACATACATGTGCCCAATGTATACTACATTCAATGAATCAAACTACAGAAAGAATTAGAAATTTATATGACTGAACCAAAATTCATGTTATATATAAAAGCAGAGCAACCATGATTGCACTTGGAACATTTTGTTCTTGATGTTAGGTTACAGGGCTCCTACTCCTGTAGAGAATGGAAAAAAAGTATATCCACTATTCCACCACCCCCTCCTGTAGAGAATGGAAACAATTATATTCAACAACCCAAAAACCAAAAATGATAAGTGGAAATCGACAAACAATATGTCTGGAAATAGAGCGCTGAAGACACTCAAGAAGAAGTAGAACAAGTTCCGCATGGCCGAAAACGGTTGGCGTTCCCATGGAATGTCTATGTCTCGCAACCAACTCAGCACACACCAGACCGGAGACGGGGCCCGAATGGGTATGTATTCAGACGATATCAGCACAGACTTGAGAGTCAAAATATAACAGTACATCCTCAGCAATCCGTACACAATCCGCGAGCTCATGCTGGGCCAAGGAAGAGGAGGTATAAACGCTAGACCTAGATATTTTTGACTATTAGTATTGGTTAGCAGCATGTGGTGAGGGAAAAGATACAAAGCTAGGGTTTGGGATTTGAAGGGCCGAGAGTAGTTGAAACTTCGTAGTAGAGGTATTGACGCTTGTGCTTATTTTCTAGTTTGAAACCCATTTATAGGTTTCAGATTTGATAGATATTCTTTTCCTTGATTGAAAGGGATAATTTGGAATACTAATACTACAAGGAAAACTTCACCAAAATAAACATTAAATAAATAAAAAGGTAATTTTCCTTAAAAAAAATAAAAAAAATAAATAAAAAAAATAAAAAAAATTATTCCTAACTCTTACTCTCAAAAATAAAATTAATTCACACTTTCTATGTTTGATTTATAGTTTCCAAACTCACATATGTCCTTTCATTTTAACATAAAATCACTTCACCTTATTTTTAATTTCCATATTTAATTTTGCCATTACTATATAATGTAACAATAAAAAGTAATTACCAAAATAAAAAATATTGAATAAAGAAGAGTAAATTTACAGAACTAAAGATTTGAAGGGAGAGCAAATTTATTTTTTCAAAATAAAATAAATAAAGAAGAGGAAACATAAAAATATATATATAGTACTTCAACCTGCAATTACCGCCTAATTCCTGTAAATGCCTATCAAAATTCCATTAGATTAAGGCTTTGATACCCTCCTGTTGAGAATATATATGCATATTTGTTTCAATAAATTGAATGCTTAGGCAAATTATACGTACACTTGAAGATTCTCTACATATATTCTTTATTTGTCAAGCTAGCTATCATTGTGCCTCAAAATATAATTTCTCGATCTCTCTTACCACCGTTGAAGGATTGCTTGAATTAGGTCTCAACTTTAACAAACTTGGAAATTTCTATGAACATATAGATCACTTCGTTCAGTTCCTCTACTGTTTGGTATCCGTTTCAAAAATTCATAAAGTGTGATTATGGTGGTTTTGTAACAAATGATCATCCTACTTTTTGGGCAAATTTTGGGTCGTGTTACAAAAAATTTTGGGTTATGGGCATCAATGTTGGTCCATATTTAGGCTCTGTTTGTTTTGATGTAAAATATTTTTTAAAAAATATATATTTTTTTATTTTATGGTGTTTGGAATATTTAGGAAGAAAAAAAATATTAAAATTTAACAAAAATAACTTATCCATCAATTTTTGACAAATTATTTTACATGTCCCGTCTGATACACTCGACCTCAATCTTAGCGTAGATTTTTGCTAAACACCGCGAAAATAAAAATAAAAGAATATTTTACCTGAAAAAAAATATTTTTTAAAAAAATTATTTTAGGAGTCTTAAATTAGAGGAAAATTGTTTGTCCATGTTACATAAATACAAGTTGGAAAAAAGTACCATGACTCGACTCCACGGAATTCATCCAATTGTAAGTTTTTTTATTATTTCTATCTTAAAAGAAGTATGGTTGATATTTTTGATTTTCACTTTACCTTTTTATATGAATGTATTAAAATTCGATAATCCTGAAGTCACAATTTCTGGATGGATTTTTTTTTTTTTTTTTTTCTAATTTTTGAAGTTAAAGCATACCAGGCCTATCCTTTGAAAGAAAAAAAATTATACCATTAAACTAAAAACCTTTTAATTGTTTGAGATATGTATTAATCATTAAAATAGTGTATTGTCATTTTTAATACATTCAGAACTTAATATTTTAAATTTCAAGCAATTTTTTGTTTTAAGTGACAACTTTTACTGGTAAATAACACAAAATTTAAATTTGTATGGGATTGCGACAAGTGCATTGTCGCAATTATGTTGGTGACTTGGTGGGTGTGAGGATTTTCGAGAAATTCTCCAGTTTCTTCTTTTGGAAAGCCGAGCAAATTGTATTAATAAGTAACTACAACAGGAAGGCTATAGGCGGGACACAAACGAATGAGAAATTGGGCTGGCTCAAAGTCAAAATCAAAGCTAAACCAGGCCAATGTCAACAAATCAAAACAAGGCTTAAAAAGCCCAAACACTTGAAAGATCACTCCCTAATAACAAAATAGATGAGTAATCTTACTAAGAACCGTGACCGAATAAACAAAGAGAATTATAATATATGTACACCATGAATAGAAGCAAAATATTATAAAGTAGAAAATCATTCGAATTTCCACAGTTGTATTTTTTGTAACCAAATAACTAATAATTTATAACAGTTCTTATCCATCCACAAATAACTAATTATTTGTAACAATTTCCACTAGCCTGTCACGCATAGATAGCCAAATGGTTCTAAGTCTATGCATGTCTTTGTCAAGCTGAAATAGCATTTATATTTGTAGCAAACAAATTTTATCCTTCCAACTCCTTTGATAGAAGTCTATTTTCTATAAAATAGAAGCGGTCGTGGCTATATCACCCTTAAAGACGATCGGTGAACTGATGTGATTATTGTTTTCATATTTTGGAGTGGCAATCTTGGTTGACTTGGAAACATGAATGTTTTAGAAAAACATATGGAAACACAATGAGAAAAAAAAGATAGATGACAAAAATTCATGCTTGGAAACAACGTTATGTTGTAATTCATGTTCTAATATTAAAGTTTTATGCTCAAAAATAAATTATTATTATTATTATTATTATTATTATTATTATTGCATGTAAAAAAGGTGATGGTACAACAAAAAGCAACATGGAGCATTGGAAAATATTTTAGTTTATTTCTTTGTTGTTTATGCTCAGGAAGAATAATATGAAAATGTTTGTTATAAGTTGAATGAAACTGTTTTTATGTTGTAGAACTTGAATGAAACTATTTCTATACTATATATTTTTCCATATGTGCAACGGATAATGTTTCTTTAATTAGAAACAAATCTATTTGGTTGCTACAGTTAAGATCAGTGTGTGACTGTCTTAATTAATGTAGCAACAATATTAATGACTCTGAGACCCATAAGTTCTAGTGTGTATGATTAATTATCTATGAAACATAATATGATATTAAAATTGGTATCCTATAGAATTTCTAGGTCTTGTAGGGTTTAGACATACGTTAGAAAAGTACGGCTTGTGTACTACTCTACTGTGTTTGTCAGAGATTTTGTTCCTGGATTTGGCACAGATCTCGTATGTATTTCATATTTTCACTCTACCTTTTTTTTTTTTTTTTAAATTTTTTTTTTTTTTTAATATAAATTTATTAAAATTTTATAACTTTTAAATGTATATTATTAATTATTTTATGCTCTCCTTAATTAGTTTTCTCCTTTAGTTTAATAGACTCCACTTGAATTATACAACTCTTGTACGAGCACTGAATTGACGTCTTAGTGTACCTTAAAGTAGTTAGTGCAGTGGACTCCATGAAGAATGCAATAACATTGTAACTCTCATTAACATATTTACATCCAAAAAATGCAGAAATAATACATAAAATCAAATCATTTAACCCATTTAGACAAGTATTCATTGTTAATTTTAAATTATTATATTATCCATTTAAATTCATTACATAACTTTTGTATTGTTTATTTAAATGTATTGAATTGTACTGTCCTTAAAACGCACCAAAGAAGATACAGGGTAAAAAGTGTTTTCCTAAAAACCAAGCAGTAAAATTAATATAGAAAAATAATCGGTCTACTCAGTTTGTAACTTTAAAATTTGTCATAAAAATTTGAGAGAATAGAAAATTATTTTCAAATAATTATAAAAGACAGTCTTCTAAAATCAGACCTTTTTATAACTGAATTTTTAGAAAATTGAATCAAATAAAGTTTTTGTACAGTTTTTTGTTTTCAGATTTTTTTTAAAATAGAAAATTATTCTCGAAGTTACAAACCTTGCAAACCCAATATTTGACACTTGGGGCCCGTTTGGCATGCGATATGTTTTAGACGTTATATTTTTGGAATTACCATTTTGTTGTAGGAGTGTTTTCGTTACCAAATTAGAACTATATTTGGTAACGAAAATTTGTTTTAGTTCCCCGCTATGGTACTAAAACATAATATCACCAATTTGATAATATGGATGATGTGTGTTTTTAATGATAAATCACTCGCCCGAATCCTTGTAGGATAGGCTATATTAAGTGTTTCAAATCTCAAGAATTGTGGTGGATTGTTAAGTATAAAATTAATTGCTAATTTTATTTAAGAGAAGAAGAATTTTGATGTACCAACACGTCTGTGACTTAGCAGTACCAAGCTTATACTTCTCAAAGGGAGGTCAGGATTCAAATATCAATGGAGGCACGTGTGTGAGTTACAACTAGGAAAGAAAAAATAAAAAATAAAAAAAATTGATGTTTTTCATTTCTAAATTGCAAACAAAATAAAAATAAAAAATAAACTAAGCTACTAAGAAGAGATATCAAGAGATAAGGGACATAGGTTGACTTCATCACTAGCCTCGTAACATAGTCAATTGTCTCAACTATAGGGAATTCATAATTATGCATATTCGGGAACCAAGTGGCTACAATCACACTTTAATTCAATTAAAAAGATATTTATGAATAAACACTAAGTCATAACTCATATTCGGTTGGCACGAATTTTTTACCTAACTACTCTAATCTAGAGTGTAGTACAACTCGTCTTTCATAAATTATCAAAACATTCATGCACGCATTCGTTAAGCACCATTGCATGATCACTACTCCTACGAGAAGCCCTTAGCCGCCAATCTCTCACAATAAAAAAATTTGAATTAAATTATAATAAAATAAATTATATAACAAAAGATTAATTTTATTAAAACTGATTATAATCATTAAAACCCAATTGCACAGTATAACTAAGTCAATTACTCACAATCATACAATCAAAACACATAATTCAAAAAAAAAAAAATCCCTAAAATTAAGAATATTCAAACCATGCTACCTAGGGTTACATAAATTCGTTAATATGGTAAACTAATACTTACTAGTTATTACTAATTATGATAAACTAAGACACGATTTTAATTGATTTTGCGTTTGGTTAGTACATTATTAGGGGTAAGTTCAAAAAAACCCCTCAAATATACATTGAGTAGCATTTTTACCTCCTATTTGAAATAGTGTACAATAAACACCCCTAATCTTTTGAAATTGTGCAAAATTATCCCTTTGTCAGAAATCTGAAATAAATTATTGCTGTAATACCCATTTTGCCCTTTTAGTCTTCTGAAAATACCCATCATTCTTTCTCTACTCTCTGCCACCAACTCTCCTCCCACCATTATCTTCTTCTTCTTCAACCACCGCTAAATGGTACAACCTCCTCCTCTCACACCATTCACCCCTCAACTCCACCAATCAATCTCATCTATATATATATATATATAAACACACACATATATATCTAAACACACACACACAAAATCTCATCCATTCACCCATCTTCAAATCTCGAAACTCTCAACAATACTCTCGAATACTCTCATCCTTACAATATATATAATGAAACAATCATCAATTTACCCATTTTAGCCGCCCTTCATCCTAGTTTGTGCAGCATATGTTATACTAGGTCATCATCACCATTCCTACAAATCATATAAATCACATATGTTTCTATCCTATATATGCTTCTTGCTTCGTGTGTCTATTCATGTATAATCTTTGCTACTTTTTACAATGTATGTCAACTTATTATTTTTACATTTTTAGAAATGTGTTGTTGTACTTGAATGAATTGAAAGTTCAGCTTGATATGGTTGTGTTGTACCAACTATTCTAGCCATGGGCGCGCCTAGAATACTTAAATTACATTTGGTTGCTGAGAAAACAGAGGTAATGAACAACTTGGATTTCACATTGGCCAACACATGGTGTTTGTGAGATTCCCGCCTTTTTTTTCCCTCTATATATGTGTGTGTGTTCTCAACTACCAAATTAAGATTTTATTTTATTCTTCATGCTACATTTAGATATGTTATACTTTTTTTTTTTTTTACATAATTTCAGGTGTTGGAGGGTCTATATGTGTAGTAGTAGTTCCTCACGATGAAAAGGATCTATGACTCCTCTCAACCTGAGGGACAACTACATTTGCAGGTGAGAAACAAGAAGCATTTCTGTAAAGAACATTGCCCAAAATTTTAAGAAAAAAAAAAAAAAAAAAGCAGTGAAGCATGAAACCTCCCATCCTCAAGAAACCAACCCATCGGCAAGTTCCACCATCAGTGACAAATCCACTCCCTAACTACCTGAAACCACTATTCAGCCACCCACACCTCCACCACCAGGAAAAGCCTCTCCAAACACCAACCCAAAATTCCCCAACACAGAAGTTTTCACACAAGCTCCCAGCTCCTAAATCATCTTCAGCCTCCTTGTTTATAAAGGTTTACACCCTTCCCCAACACAGAAGTTTTCACAAGGAATTAAATCGTTAAATTGTTCTTTAATTTATTTTTTTTTTCCCCCGAAATATAAGGAATTCAATCTTTTATTTTTATATTGCTGCAGAAAGTACGTTTTTGGAAGAAGGAATATGTGATCTACAGCTTCTTCTTCGTTCTCAAGATCATAGCTCATATGGTCACTTTCTTCTTTTACTGCATTCTGCTTCCATTGACCATTTTGGTTCCTGAAGTTGAGGTTCCAAAATGGGGAGCCATGTACATGCCTTGCATCATCACCACTTTGAATGCTGTTGGAACCCCAAGATCTTGTACACTTTGAAATTTCCTTTTTCACACATTATATATATAATAAAATAAAATAAAATAAAGAAAAGCAACCAAGATCCATTTAGAGCAGAACATAACTGGACGATAGCAACATAATACAATTACAAGAAAAATAGAAGAAAAATGCAGGGTGCAAATCTCACAGAAACTGTAGTGCAAATAACATGGTCGAACACAAATCTAAACAAGAATATAAGCTCGTCATCTATGGATTTTTAGGGAACGTGAACCAGAACACGAAACAGAACGCCACCATCGTGAGTGTTACACACATAACAGTGGCCAAAAGGCCATGAGCAGCAGCGGGTCCATGGCCAGGAAGTGCAGCAGCTGGTCCGTGGACAGGAGGAGCAGAAGCAGCTCCATGGCCTGGGCTGATGGACTTTCCAGCTGCTTTGCGCAGCCTCCCCAAGCTTTGAATTTTTTATTTTGTTAGCCTGCCGGAGGCTTTTTCCCCCATGGTGGTGCTTTTCTTAACTATCACCTGAAAAATAAAGGAAGTCGATCAATTGAAAAATATGTCCCCTCTTGTGTTGAATCCCATTACATCGCTTTTGCAACAATTTCACCACATCCCATTACTTCACTTATGCAAAATTTTACCACAATATAGTGCGCTGCATTAACAATATTCAATAGGGCAAACAAGTTTTTTGAGAAGCATGTCAAACTAGGTTCAGCTCACCTGATAAATAAGGTGCATTTGATGTTTCAGCTCCGTATACGCTAGCAAAGCTAGCAGAATACAACTTTTTCAGGTCAAAACAATCTAACTTATTCAGTTCAGAACATCCATCGAAGGATATATAAGATGGCCACAGAGCATTCCTCCGCCTCCTCTCTCCCTCCCTCCCATCCTCTCTCTCTCTCTGACACTCGTGTGTGAATAGAATGAGCATAAATGGTTACTTTGTACAATGGTATGCAAATATGTATCTATATGGCGTACATCTCGGAGAACCATAAAGAAGTCCGGTGGATATCTATATTATAGATCCTGCTTAAAAGATCTCATGATGAAACCTTTACTTGTACAAGAACAAATAATATAGATCTAAAATTTAGATTTAGTACCTGCGTACACAATGTGTGGTACTATAAAATATGAGAGGAGTTATGAAAAAACTTAGTAAAATAGAACAAAGTACATGGATATCTATACATTTACTTTAATTTTGTCACATTTACAAGAAACCATCTTAGAAATGCTACACTCAAGGAAGCTCAAAAGAGAACTCTATATGGTCTTTGAATAGCCAAAAGGCATACAATGGCACTGCCAAAAAAAGGTCTAGATTGATAAATTACGTGACATCAGTTGTTCAAAAGCAAGAACATCAACTTCCTAAAAGCATAATTTGTTGGGGTTTTGAAGAAGAATTGAGGTAGCATTGACGTTTGGAGAGCAAAAAATTGCAATGAAAAGACAATGAGATAGAAAACTTCCAATAATTAGCTTCCAGTTACAATATACTTCCATTTTAGGAGTCAATGTTCAAGTATGACTAAATTAATTCGCTTATTATTATTTCTGCAAATATTCAAGATGAATACATGCTATATGCAAACGAAGAACTTAATAGAACATTAAAATTGTTATCTGTGTCTAGAAATTTAAATTGTAATAGAAGTTAATTGAATGGAAAAAAGTACATGATAAACAGAGAGTGTAGATCAACTTTTCTTGAGCAGTTTGGTTTTTCGTTTTATGATCGAGTGGATTAATTTTTTTTTTTTTTTTGATAAGTATTATCAAGTGGATTAAATTGAGTTGCCATAAATCACATTGCCTTTCATAAATCAGTATAGTTATTTGTCAAGGTGTTAAATTCATCTGAGGCCCACTGCAAAACATATGCACTGTATCCAACAAAAGCCCAGAACACAGGGAGAAAAAAAAAATCTAATATGGATTAGGCTTACTTACTATGTGGTAAGCCCCATTGGTTTTGCCAATAAGACATGTTACTGAGTTATAGCAGACCAAAATACAATCACCCTACATTCATGAATAATTTTCCACCTACCTAAGAATATCACCATTGCA
>JAOTQH010000001.1:7478269-7488311 GCA_025631255.1 Cornus kousa | reverse complement strand
GGGTTATCTTTCGATTCATCACTGACGCACCGGGTTGAAAAACTTGGGCCGTCACAATATCATTACGCTTGAAGGAAATAATGGGCTTTAATTACAAAGATGTATAATGGTAAGTCAAGAAATTATTAGATGGTCCAAGTCCATTTGACACTTGATGCACTAATCCAATGAAAGCTAACGTTGAGAATTCTTTCTAATATATTAATACATGTCATTTTCTCAATCGTACAATCTAGATTGAATTAGTCCACCAAGTGACAATTATTCAGGATCGTATAATAATTTCTCAATGTTTTTCAGCCTCGACTGGCTCATTCTTCACTGTATACTTTGTTTTTCTCACATTAAGCTTATGTCAGCCCAAGCTACATCACAACGTAATGTGTTACAAGTGAACATTTTACAGGGTTCTATGGTAGGTATAATTAAGGTCGATTACTCATCATGCTCAATCACAAATGCAATTAGAATAATTATATTCATCATTGCCTCTGTTAAAAGCTTCATGCATTCTCGTTTTATGCTTACTAGTATTAATCATACTAATTTGGTGCTCATTCTTAAAGTCAATATCCCATTACAAGTATCTCAATATCGCCCAATTGCATTATGTAATGTTGCATATAAAATTATAACCAAGGTGTTTGCTAATCGGTTAAAACCGATAATGATGCTATAATTAATGATGAGCAAAACATCTTTGTGGCAGGTCGTCAAATTTTTGATAACATACTTATAACTTATGAAATTCTCCATTATTTGAAGAGCAAAAGAAAAGGTGAAAAGGCTGAGATGGCTTTAAAACTCGATATAGGTAAAGCTTATGATAGACTAAAATGGTCATTTCTTGAAGCTATGATGAAAAGTTTGGGATTCCATTTTCGTTTGATAAAATTAATAATGAATTGTGTGACAATAGTTTCTTTTTCAATTGTTATTAATGGCTGTCTAGTTGGTTTTTTCAATCCATTACGTGGCCTATGTCAGGGCAACCCGTTATATTTGTATTTGTTTATTATATGTGCAGAAGCCCTCTCCAATTCTGTTAAGGTTGCATGTCAGCATAAGGTCATTTCGGGTCTAAATATTTGTCGGCAAGCTCCGATAATTTTCCACTTATTCTTTACGGATGAATCAATTATTTTCTGAAAGGCAAATCAAACTGAAGTAAAGGTATGAGCGTGCTTTAAAGGTATGAGCGTGCTTCCGGTCAGCAAATTAACTTTTCTAAATCATTTGTTTTCTTTTCTAAAAAATCCTCATATTTTGAAAAGTATGATTTGTAATATTTTGGGGATTAGAGAGGAGGGACTAAGAGAAAGGTACTTGGGGTTGCCGGCAATTGGGCGCTCTAAATGGGTTGTTTTTGGTTATTTAGTGCATCCAGTATCAAATTGGCCTGCGAACTGGAAATCTAATATTTTTTCGGTTGCAGGCAGAGGGGTCCTTATTTATAAAGCTATGCTTAGTGCTCTTCCCACATTCATTATGTCATGCTTTAAGTTGCCTCAAAAAAAATTTAATTCTCTAAATGGCATTTTGAGGAGATTTGGGTGGGTTTCCAAAAAAATTCCCTAAAGATGAATTGGGTTAAGTGGGAGGATATTTGCCTTAGTAAAGATAAGGGAGGTTTGGGTTTTAGGGACTTAGTAAAGATAAGGGGTGGATAGAAAAGATAGAAGAAGAAGAAGAAGAAGAAGAAACATGATGAATTTGAGAAAAGGTGGAGATTGTTAGAGTGTTTCTCAATTTCATCATAGTACTTTATTTGAGGTGAATCTTTAGTTGAGGTGGAGCTATGAAGAGATCTTTGTTTAAGGTGGAATTATTTTTGGTTTACCTTTGGCTACTACTAAAGTTAAACCGATTCAGTGACTTTAAACCGATTCAAGTGTGGCGTCGACTTTTTGATACTATGAAACTTCAACACGTTCAGAGTCATTGAACCAGTTTAAGTTAGGTAGTGAGTTATTGGAAGCAGCAACAAAACAGTTTCCTAATCAGTTTTGGAAGTTAGAAGACTTAGGGAAAAAGATGAAGATTTGGGAAATAAATTGTACCTACTATTTTAGAGTTGAAGACTGACATAGTAACTCTTGGAGGCAAGTTGGGGAATAGTCCAACAATGAATTAAGTTTTGAAGAGTCTATAAATAGAGATAGGTTTAGAGAGAGAGAAAAAAAAAGAAAGAGAATATATGTAAAGGGTTTAAGGGTGAGTGTTGTGAGGAGATGAGAAAGTATATGTAATTTTTGAGTTTATACATGTAGCCTTAAAAGAGATTATGAGTGAGTGAGTGAGGTTTTGATGCGTGGTTGTATATTCTTTTCCTTAATTCATAATTGTGAAATCTCTTTCTACATGGACGTAGACATAGAGTTGGGTGAACAATGTAAAAATATTTTGTTGTGCGTGGATGTGTATGATTGTTATCTCCATATATGCTTGTGTTGAAGTGACTTGATGATACTTCTGCTGTATGTGATGAATGAGAGATTTAACTCTCAACAACAATCGACCGTTGAGTAGATTGAAGGGAGTTAATTTTTCCCAACACTTCTTGAGGTGGTGGGGGAGTTGTCTTTCGAAATTCAGCTAGTATGATCTTGAAGGTGGTTGTGTTTAACTCATTCCCCTCAGTGAGTGCTTTGATGGCGGAAGTTGAATGTCTTCGACGAGCTATGCTTTGGGCTAATATTTGCATTTCCAAAAATGTTGGTTTGAAAGTGATTCCTCGAAGGTTTGGAAAGGAGTGATAGATAGATATTCCCACCAATTAAGTTCAAATTGATCCAATATTTCATGATATTAATTAGGTTCTTGCTCAAGCAGCACACCTCTTTTTGTATTAGTCATGTAAGTCGACTTGGCAATGAGGTGACTCATGTTGTAACGAAAGTTTCTAAAGCGCACGTCCAAGGACTCGCTATTGAAGTTTATCCCGGAGGAGATAATTTAACTGGCTGATCGGGATGTTTCATATCGAGAATTGTAATTTGTTGTGTTTACTGTTTGTCTTGTTGTTTGCCCGCCGAAAAAAACAAAAACAAAAACAAAACAAAACAAAAACAAAAACCCCACCTTAACTGACTAACTAACTAATGTGCTTAACTGGTTAAGTTTTTATCCATTTAATACAATTTTAGTCCCATCTAACTAACATTGTCGATTCAATAATTATGCTACTATTGAACTTCATTTTTCAATCCCAATTTTCACTCAAATATGTGGCTATGTCACTCTGACAATGTTCTTGGAACAAACACACTCACATGTATGCATACCATATAAGAACAAACTTATCACTATACCTCTGACAAAGAAGACTATCTCTGGACCAACTATGCTCACAAATTTATTTCTTCTTAACTATACTCACATTTAAGTATCCATTTCGAATCGTTTTGCGTTGTTTCATTGTCAGTGGACTTCAACAATAACATGCAGTTGAATGTCCTTTAATAATTGAAGTGCATGCATTATGAGTTCCTATAAGAACAGGTACAAACATGTCAAGTCAGCCCCTGAAAGAGCTTGGCAACACTCCGGCGTCAGCGTGACCGGGTTGGGCGCAGTCACGGCGGGCTTGCCTTCTACCCTTCCAATAGCACCATAACCAAAACCACCACCACCACCATCGTCTTCCTTCCCATCTCCATTTTGCCTATGATTTAGAAATTATTTGTCACTTCACACTAACTATATATATATATATATATATATATATATATATATTATTAGTATTATTATTATTTACTATTTTACTATTATTATTGTAAAAAAAAAAAAAAAGGGTTCAGAGTTCCTATTTTTCACCAATAAATGTCTTATTCTTTATAAGCCCTTATATATACATACACACACACGTTTTATTCTAGAAATGCACACAGATTCTCCAATCAATTAAATATTTTCTGTCAAGGTCAACGGATGAAAGAAAGTGATTGTTAACCTATCGATACTAATCGTTATATTTGGATAAAACGGTGTTAATTGAATTAGAGTGATTAATTGGTGCTGGCATTAATAAGGTTACGCAAAATAACATATAATGGTTCCATCTATTAATTTCTACATAGCATATTCGCATCTATCACCATCAAATAAAGATAAATGAATCAAGTCTGGATATGTGGAAGTGGCCTCAAAAATATCCAAGAAGAACATAGAAATATATTATAACTCAAAAGACAAAGATAAAAAAAGAGAGAAGGATTGTTCCTTTGTGTGTATATATATCCCTTCTATATCTTGAGCTAACCTAGCTATTTATAAGTAAGGAGTCGAACAGCTATATTCTCATTAAAGACTAAAAAACTGCAAGAAATTAAATATGTGGACTATAAAACACAATAAATCTTACAAATTAAACATCAAAACTGACTTAGCCTTAAAGATCCATTAAATCATGTAACCGAAATATAACACAATAAATCTTACAAATTAAACATCAAAACTGATGAGCCTTAAAGATCCATTAAATCATGCAACCGAAATAAAGTTTTAAAAACTTCACGAACACCCAAAACCGGGCCATCCCTACTCTCTCTCTCTCTCTCACACGCACACACAGTTACAAGTTACAAAATTACAACTAATACAAAAGCATCTCCAAGTTCCAAGAAACATAAAACGACAACCAAAACCCCCTCACACATATATATGTATAACTTACAAAGTAGAACAGAATAAATGAAAGTAATGACCAATACCACATACGTTTTATGTGGCCAATGACTCCCGTGACAGCTGGGTAATGCCAATTCCTATTCACGGGCTCACAACTTTTGGTTCCTAAAAAAGCCCTTGGAACTCTATATATAAGAAGCAATTATTCCACAACCATGTGATATATATAGTGAGATATATATATATATAGTGTGAAGTGACAAATAATTTCTAAATCATAGGTAAAATGGAGATGGGAAGGAAGATGATGGCGGTGGTGGTGGTGGTTTTGGTTATGGTACTATTGGAAGGGTCCAAAGCATTGGAGTTGTGTAACATGAATGAGGATGGTCTGATGGCATGCAAGCCTGCCGTGACTGCGCCGAACCCGGTCACGCCAACGCCGGAGTGTTGCCAAGCTCTTTCAGGGGCTGACTTGACATGTTTGTGTTCTTATAGGAATTCATTCATTTTGCCTTCTCTAGGGATTGATCCTGATCTTGCCATGGCACTCCCTGCCAAGTGCAACCTCACCCCTCCTACCAATTGCTAAGGTATTTTCATAATGCACTTCAATTTTAAAGTACAACATGCACAAGTAGATCAAGTGGTAGTCAGTTGGTCTCTCAATCTCAATTTTAATAAAAAAAATTATTTTGCGCACACCCCCCACACTGTGTTTTGTGTGCGTAGGGATTATTTATATGTATCTTTTGGACGTTGAATCTTGTTGTGTTTGTATTGTTTCAGGTATGTAGATCACTGTACGCAGCCTTTCAATTGCATCCCAAAAGGTTTCAATTTCTGGTGTTGGATCAAAGTAGAAGGCTCAATAAAATATCAATGTAGTTTGTATTTCTATGAATTTTGTGGTCAATGAATCTTGAAAGTCCCAATGGAAATGGCTACTTAAATGTGAGTATAGTTGAGAAGAAAAAAGAAAAAAAAAAAATTGTGAGCATAGTTGGTCCAGAGGTAGTCTTCTTTGTCAGAGGTATAGTGATAAGTTTGTTCTTATATGGTATGCATACATGTGAGTGTTTTTGTTCCAAGAACATTGTCAGAGTGACATAGCCACATATTTTAGTGAAAATTGGGATTGAAAAATGAAGTTCAATAGTAGCATAATAATTGAATCGACACTGTTAGTTAGATATATGTTTATCTCATTGAGGATGGGACTCAGATTGCATTAAATGGATAAAAACTAAACCAATTAAACACATCAGTTTTTTTTTTCCAGGCAAACAACAAGACAAATGGTAAACAGTCAAAACACAACAAATTACAGTTGTCGATATGAAACATCCTTATCAACTAGTTGAATTATCTCCTCCGCTTTAGAAAGTTTTGCTACAGCATGAGCTACCTCATTACCAAGTCGACTAACATGACTAATACGAAAAGAGGTGTGCTGCTTGAGCAAGAACCTAATATCAGGAATTATTGGATCAACTTGAACTTAATTGGTGGTAATATCTATCTATCACTCCCTTGCAAACCTCCGAGGAATCACTTTGAAACCAACATTTTTGGAAATGCAAATACTGGGCCCAAAGCATAGGTCGTCGAAGACATTCAACTTCTGCCATCAAAGCACTCACTAAGGGGAATGAGTTAAACACAACCACCTTCAAGATCATACTACCTGAATTTCAAAAGACAACTCATCCACTACCCCTGAGAAGTGTTGGGGAAAATTAACTCCTTCCAACTCACTCACGATGAACTGTTGTTGAGAGTTAAATCCCTCATTCATCACACCCAGCGAAAGTATCATCACATCATATCAATACAATTAAGCATATATGGAGACAATAATCATACACATCCATGCACAACAAAATATTTTTACACGGTTCACCCAACTCTAGGGCTACGTCCATGGAGAAAGAGATTTTATTATTATGAATCAAAAATATATATATATGCAACCACATATCAAAATCTCACTCACTAACTCATAATCTCTTTTGTGGCTACATGTATAAACTCGGAAATTACATATACTCTCCCTTCTCCTCACAACACTCACCCTTAAACCCCTTATATATTTTCTCTCAGCCTAAACCTATAGTCTTCAAAACTCAATTCATTGTTGGATTATTCCCCAACTTGCCTATAATAAGTTACCATATTATTCTTCAACTCTAAATTAGTAGGTACAAATTCTTCCCCAAATTGATATTCAACCTTTTCCCCAAGTCTTCTAAGTTCCAAAACTGATTAGGAAACTTTTTCTCACAGCTTCCAATAACTCACTGCCCAACTTGAACCAGTTCAGTGGCTCTGAACCGGTTGAAGTTTCGTAGAAGCCAAAAGTTAATACCACACTTGAAAGGGTTTAAAGTCACTGAATCGGTTCAACTTTAGTAGTAGCCAAAGGTAAACAAAATATAGTTCCACCTCAAACAAAGATCTCGTCATAGCTCCACCTCAAGTGAAGATTTCTCCACCTTAAATAAAGAACTATGATGAACTTGAGAAATACTCTAAAAACTCCACCTTTTTGTCAAATTCATCATGTTTCCTCTTCTTTTTCTTCTATCTTCTCTATCCGCACCTTATCTTTACTAAGTCCCAAAAACCCAAACCTCCCTTATCTTTATTGAGGCAAATATCCTCCCACTTAACCTAATTCATCTTTCGGGAATTGTTTTTGGAACCCCACCTAATTAAATCTCCTAAAAATGCCATTTAGAGAATTAAAATTTTTTTGAGGCAACTTAAAGCATGACATAATGAATGTGGGAAGAGCACTAAGCACCACTTTAATAAGGGCTCTTCTACGTGCAACCCCAAGTACCTTTCTCTTTGTCCCTCCTCTATAATCCCCAAAATATTAATGCAAATCATACTTTTCAAAATAGGAGAGGAATTTTTAGAGAAGATAACAAATGATTTAGAAAAGTTAATTTGCTGATCGGAAGCACGCTCGTACCTTTGAAGCACCTCCTTAATGAACTTTACTTCAGTTTGATTTGCCTTACAGAAAATAATTGAGTCGTCTGCAAATTAAGAATAAGTGGAAAATTGCCGGAGCTTGCCGACAAATCTTTAAACCTTAAGGGAATTGGAGAGGGCTTCCGTACATAAACTTTACTCATATCGAGTTTTAGAACCATCTCAGTTTTTTAACCTTTTCTTTTGTTCTTCAAGTAATGCAGAATTTCATAAGTTATAAGTATGTTATCAATAATTTGTTGACCTGCCACAAAGGCGCTTTGCTCATCATTAATTATAGCATCTATTGTCGGTTTTAACCGATTAGCAAGCACATTGGCTATAATTTTAGATGCAACATTACACAATGCAATTGGGCAGTATTGAGACACTTGTAATGGGATATCAACTTTAGGAATGAGCACCAAATTAGTATAATTCATACCAATAAGCATAAAACCAATGTGCATGAAGCTTTAACAGAGGTAATGATGAATATAATTATTCTAATTGCTTTTATGATTAAGCATCATGTAATGAATAATTGTGATACCCCTCAACTTCGAAACATGGGTTGATCAGGCCCAAATCCAAGCCCGAGGGAATATCAAACAATTAAGTAATAAACAAACATTGAGTCCAAAAAGAAAAATAAGAATAAATGAATAAGTGGAAAGAAAACTAAATAATAACTTCTTAAATAAATAATTAAATAATCGTCCAAACGAAATATCCAAATTAACCTCCAATGTTATTACAACTCGGGAATCCATCTAGTGGACCCCTAATAATAACCCAACTAAAAAATAACTAAACTGAAATCAAATCCAAAACTAAAACATGAAGAAGAGTCCTACGTAGTCGGAAGAGTGAATATCTATCTCTACTCTGCACGAACAAGTTCTAAGACTGGAACTGTCGAACACCTGAAAAATCATAGTGGGTCAGGCCCATAAACAAGTTCTACTCTACTACAATCCAAACAGAGACTCGATACACTTATACACCCTAGTCAACTCAACAATAGCTTAGTAGTCCATATATATATAGCTAAACATTAAAGGAACCTCACTAGACTATAGGGTTGTCTTATCCTGAATAGTAGACAACATGCAAAACGCACATATAGTGGGCATGAGTACGTAGACCTATTAAGGTACACAACTACACTATATCTAGCTACATATCCCTGGCAATATACTCACCCTAACCATGATCTTGAGACTCAGACTCATATCATGGCATATATCTATATGTATATAAAATCCTCCTAACTAAAACTTTAAAATTAATATTCATTATGTCATCCAAATTATTTGGTGGCCTGACATAAAAATAAGTAGGACTTAACTTCTTAGTAAATCCATTCCCTTATAAATTTGAATAGGTATGACTTAACTTCTTTGGTTAATTCGTCCCTAGAATGTCACCATCCTATACTAGTGCATTAATCCAAACAGTCCAAGAAATGATGTAACAGATAAAGTAATACATCAAATAATCCAGAAATAATATGATATCCATCATACAAATATGCTTTGCAATTATTTAAGTAAATACAACAATTTAAATAGCATGTAGTTAACTTACAACCTAAGTAATTAACCTACATCTCAGATAAATTATACAAGATTCATAATTATTATTTAATAATTACTTAAGCATTAATTTACATTGTTTAAACAATTAAATTAATCCATTTATCCAATGAAACAACATATAGGTTATCTAACACCCACATTAATCATACCCTAAGAGTGTAAGCTTCTGAACAACTTGATACATTGCAGTACCCCTGATGTAAGTGCACCAAGCTCCTGGCATTGAAAAATCTGAAGGGAATACATCTGTTTGGCATGTTGAAGTCTACATTGACCAGTATTGGGTTGTGATTTGAAATGCCCGGAGCTAGAAAGATACAATCTAATTAAGGAAAGGATAAGGACCACTTGTGATTAATTATTGCTCTGTCCAACTTCTTGGCATATATATGTATTTTATGCATTCTGGAACTTCTCCATATCCATTTAAACCCATTAATATTAATTAAAATAGATTTAAACACATTTTGGACATTGAAAACCAAAAACCCAGGTCGCAGCCCAACCGAGTCGGTTCGATTTCCAATTGAGTCAACTCAGTTACCAATCAAGTTGGCTCAATTGCCAATTGAGTCGACTCGGTTACCAACCGAGTCGGCTTTGTTCATCTTAAGGACCCAACTCAGAAAAGTGCGTATTTAAACCCGTTAAGCTTAGGTATTCTAGAACCTTTAACTATCTTATTTCACCGTTTTAGACTTATTACGTGTTATTTCTATTTTCAGGACCTAATCCCAATAATGAGCTAACTCAGCCAAATAAGAGCTTATTTGGAGCATTTCTGAGATAAGCAAAGAAAGGAGCAAAGTGGAGGAGAAAAGAAGCAGAAA
>JAOTQH010000001.1:7457040-7470634 GCA_025631255.1 Cornus kousa | reverse complement strand
TGTATATAGAGTACACCTGCAAGTGGTGTGGTGAAAAATTAATTACTCAATATTTTTAATATACGGTAGTCTTACAGCCACTTATTTCCAAAAAGAGAAATTACCGTGAAATTGGAGGTGATTTTGCTTACAACCAGTCTCTGGGGTGCAAGTTGCAACCTTTATGCACAGAAAGTTTGCAGAATTTGAAAGCAAGAAGGATGGCTCCGATAGAAAAATGGGGCCCAAAACGGGAGGAGTCTCAGACAGTCAGACACCCAAGCTGTCCTCCATGGCCACCTTCTAGCGTTCTCACGGCACAGCACAACACACAAACAACACTGCCGAAAGAGCACAGATCCCCAAATACCCTTTTTCTCTCTTTCTCAATTATTGATAATTTGACATTCATATCCATAAAAATACTCAAAAAATAAATAAAAACAAAAGAAATCGAAAGAAAAAATAAACGGTAAGGTGTCGGTGGCTGAGAGAGAAGAATCAAAATTGAGAAGTGAGAACTCACTTGCAGTTGCAGTTGCAGTTGCAGCGAAAGTATCCAATCCAATGCCCTCCGGCATACCCATTTCTTGCTGTTTCCTTCTCTGCTTGTTTACTGGGGCTTTAGGGGGAGACCCGTTTGTACTCTATGATTGGACTGTCTCATACATCACAGCCTCTCCCCTTGGAGTTAAACAACAGGTTCTTTCTACTCTTTCCAATTCTATCTTCTTGTTATATATATATATATATTATAATGAATTTATAGTGTATAAATTCTCTTCAATTGTTTCTGTTGGATGACTAGAATATTATATATAATGAACTAAATTATGCTTTTTTTTCAATGTTTGTGGGTTGGGGGACTCCATGTTCGTTATATGGAGATGAGATTTGTTCTTTCTATTGGTAAAGGTGCAAATTTTTGTTTTTTAGGGGTATAAGGAATATTAAATTTGAATGTTAAAAATCGATGGGTGGTGATATTCTTCTAAAATGTGTTCAAATTATACTTTGTTCCAAGAACTGGGGCTTAGAGGTGCCTAATCATCTTATGAATTGTAACCCTTCTAGTATCTGCTTTTCCCGCTGTTGTGGTACCTTCAAATTGTATGATTGGCAGTACTAATAGACATGTTCTTGTTAGTAGTCTGAATCAATAGACGAATTGAAAAGGATTATTATTATTATTATTTTCAAGGAAGATTATGCTGAATTAACTCATAGTTGCACTTGGATCTTTAATGGCTTTTGTGGGTAGCTTTGTGACTTTGAGAGTTTTGAGGTTTGGACTAACCAAACTCGACTGACAATGTAATGGATCTTCTGCTGAAATGACTTACCTTTAATTTTAATGTCAACCATGTGAGTAACTTATCCCAAGTACCAGCTTTTTAGATTAGGCCACATTTCTCCTAAACCTAATGCCATAAATCTTCAGTAAAGCAACAGTTGAGGCAAAGGTGATCATGCCATTCCACTTGTAGTCTACAAAACACACAGATGTACGTTGTCCAAGAGCCTTATGGTCTCGTCGGATCTCTGACATACCTTTTTGATGTTGAATGTTGGTATACTGGGTTTTTGTCGGATACAAATGAGTGGAGTTGGCTGCCACTGGTTCAATACCTGCCATATCCTTATAAGTTTTTTCTTCTTTCTTAACAAGTTAAAAGATTCAGTTAGAAATGTGACCATTAAAGAACATACAACACCTGATCCAGCTAAACAACTCAAAAGATAAAGAATTATCATTAACTTCTTCATGCTCGTTCCAAGTTTTAAGTACCATTTACACAAATAAGAATCCCCTCATTTCTTCTTCATATAGATAGATAAAGAATCTGTGGAGAAATTACTTCTTTTGTTTCAAATGAATCATCGCAAAGAAGGATTAACCTCAACAAGCAGCAAAGATTTAAGAGCTAGAAAAAATAATAGATAAAAGATATGCGACTAGGAGAAGTTTGATCCTAATTGTAATTAAAGAAGTTTGATTAACATCCGTTAAGGCATATGTTTCTCTGCTATACTATGTGATATGAGATCACATACATTCTAATATTATGAGCTTAATAGAAAAGTTGTTTGAAGTAGGTAAATACATTCTTTTTCTTTTTAATTAATTTTGCTGGAATTGTAGACCAATGCATGTACTGAGATGCTAGTGTAGGTCATCCTCCTCTTGGGAGAATGGTATGACTTGTCATGTGGTCATAAAGCACATAGCATGAATGCATGATTTAATTTGTTGCATAAATTAACTCACTCATAAGAACCATTCAAATTCACAGAGATATTGGATTATCTGTTTCACATTTTAAGCTCAAAACTCATGCGTACTTTTTTGCATGTATTATTAGGTTAATAAGACTTAGGTTGACATATTTTGTGAAACAACACTAGAGTCTATATTTTTATTTTTATTTTTAGTTTAGCTAGAATTTCAAAAAGAAAGTTAGTGTCAATTTAGTTACCTCTTTGTCATGGTCACAGTAGGAATTCAAGTTTCAACCAAGGGCAAAAGTGTAATCTCCAAAGCCAAGGGTACAAAGGTTATTTGAGACACACATATGCATTCACCAATATTAGGTTTCATGCATTCATATATTAGGGTTTCATGATTACATGTTTTGATTTTTGAAAATCCTAGTTGATCTGCACAAGTGCTTTTGAAAAGTTGCTAATTCTGAATGTTTTCTAAGTATAGAGAACAGAGCACTTCGATCAATCGAAGGCTACTGGTTGTATGTTGATCGATCGATCTGTCCGAAACAGTAGTTTTCTTTTAGGATTAAAATACAAAAACCCTTGTTCTCTTTACAACTTTGTTTAGTCTATGAATACCCTATTATTTCTGAGAATCTAGACACACAGAGAGATACATAAGCTAGAGTGATTTTAAGCATAATTGAGGCAATATATATTTGTGTTTAAGCATTCATCAATCATATTGCATTAGATTGGTAAGTGTCATATATGAGTATTGACAATAGAATTGTTACAGAGCTAAATTGAAGAGCTCAACACCACACAAAAGTCAATTAACTGAGATTGGGGTGGACAACTAGTTTGGAGATCCTAATTACTATTGAAGAAGCAGATTCATGACGAGCAAAGTCTGTTCTGGACTGTTTGCCTGAAAACTAAGCTTGAGTTTGGTGGATAAGTCTGTATCAAGAGGTAACTAGGAGTTTTGGGGTTATTGAACTGTCAACCTAGTGTAAATTTTAATTTGACTAGGCAAGGTCTCATGGTTTTTCTCGTTTGGGTTTTCGATGTAAAAATCTTGGTGTCCGTTGTGCATGCTTTATGTTGCTTTAATTTTTTATTTTTTTTAATTGAATGCTTGTTATGATTGGCATGATAGATTGGATGACATTTGATATTTAGTTTTAATATAAATTTGTATTTTCAGTAAGTTAGAACTTTCAAAAAATTGTTAAGATTAGTTAAAACTACCATCAAGACCTATTCATTCCCATCAGGGTCTTGATTACGGACCTTGCGCTAACTCATTATCAGAGCTTAGGATTTCGATCCTTACCCCATCAGCATTTTATCAATGACATAGTTACATAGATAACTTGACTTTAATGCATAATCTGTTTTGCTAAGACCTATAGCTTCGCCATTTGCTAAGACTTTAAAAGCACTGCTCAAACTACCTTTTCTTCATGTCTTGCACTTTGTGTAACATTTGAAGGTTACTTGATTATTTATTTATTTATTTATTATTATTTTTAAAATTTGAAACTCACAAATCCACTTTGCTCCTTTGTGGACTTGATCCCTCAACTTTCTACTCTGGATGGTGAGGAAGTACCACTAGACTACAAGCCCCGTGTGAAATGAAAATATTTCTTTATACCAATGTTTGATTTTCTATTCTAATTTATGTTATTGCAGAGTTATGCCTGTTAAAATGTGCTTTTATTATGAAAAATGGCTCTATACCCATCTACTTATATAAGAGTTTTTTCCCTCTTTTTTCTGACTATTCTTTTATCTTTTTATTAACTTATCCTTTCTTGTTACGTCCTTAAAAGTTTTTGATCTATTTTATTGCCTTAATATAATGCTTCGTTTTTCTTTGATTTTACTTTACTGTTGAATTTTGTGACGTCAAGTGATAATGAGTTATATCTATTTTAGGTGATTGGAATTGAAGGGCAGTTTCCGGGACCCATTCTTAACGTTACTACAAATTGGAATGTTGTTGTCAATGTCAAAAATAATCTTGACGAACCATTGCTTCTCACATGGTATGATTCTATCAAGACAAAGGAAAGGTCAATACAATAGCAAGTGATGAAAATAATGATATTGATCATGCTAATCTAATTGCAGGAATGGCATACAACATAGGAAGAACTCGTGGCAGGATGGTGTCTCAGGAACAAACTGTCCTATCCCTGCTGGTTGGAATTGGACATATCAGTTTCAGGTTAAAGATCAAATAGGGAGTTTCTTTTACTTTCCCTCTCTAAGCCTCCAGAGAGCTGCAGGCGGATATGGGGGAATCATCATAAATAACAGAGACGTCATACCAGTACCATTTGGAACACCAGATGGAGATATCACGATCTTTATTAGTGATTGGTACACAAAGAGCCATAAGGTCTGTGTAGATGTTCTTTGCTCTCTGCTTTTGGTTAATACTATACATGTTCTTGTTCGTTTAGGGTATTGACCAATGATTGTGGGAGTAACAGGAACTTAGGAAAGATATTGAAAGTGGAGTTGACCTTGGAGCTCCTGATGGCGTCCTCTTGAATGGAATAGGTCCTTATCGCTATGATGAGACACTTGTTCCTGATGGTATTGCTTACCCTACGATAAATGTTGAACCAGGTAACCTTTTGGCTGGCATTGTATGGTGTTTAGTGATATTAATCGATTTAAATTTAGCATGAATAGCATTTTATATTTATGGATTTCCAGAACTCCTCTTGTCAATAAATTTTTAAGAAGAAAATCACAAGGAGCTTCTAACGTATCCTTCCTAAAAGCATTTACATTATGGCCATATTGTTTTTATAATATAAAATACATTTACTCAGTTTTTTGTATTGCACATGCGTTGATGACTATGGGTTTTTGTCTCATGTGGAACAGGAAAAACATACCGCCTCCGTGTACACAATGTTGGCATCTCTACTAGCTTGAATTTTAGAATCCAAAATCATAACTTGCTTCTTGTTGAAACTGAAGGATCATACACAGTTCAGCAGAACTACACAAACATGGATATTCATGTTGGTCAGTCATATTCATTCTTGGTGACAATGGATCAAAATGCTAGCAGTGATTATTACATCGTTGCCAGTTCACGATTTGTCAATTCATCTGCCTGGGCTAGAGCTACAGGAGTTGCTATCTTGCACTACTCCAATTCTCAGGGGCCTGCTTTAGGTCCTCTTCCAGATCCCCCTGACGGATCTGACACATATTTCTCAATGAATCAAGCAAGATCCATAAGGTTGTAGTAAACCAGTATTCCTATTGGATAATCAGAAGTTTTCGCTTACCTGGAAAAATAAATAAATAAATAAATAACAAAGTTTTCCTCAGAGTATTGCTGGCCTCTACATAGATTTTGATGTAGAATAATATACAATCCTCCAATACGAATCTCGTCGCCTTAGCAATTATAAAATTGACAACAATGATTGAATGTTAAATCTTAAAACCAGGATATCTAGTATTTTTAACTGCTGAAGTTTATAATTTCTGTTAGAGAGGATGTTAATAATGCTACAAGAAAGCTTCAGAGGGAAGGTTTTAATACTTTTTTTTTTTTAGTCTTTTTGTTTCCCATGATTGTCATGTAGTTGTAATTGTTTATTTGGTTTATGTTGATGTTTTTAGTAAATGCTGGGCTGACTATGTCACATTCTTGTGATGGCATTATAATCTGTAGATGGAACGTTTCTGCTGGTGCTGCTCGTCCAAACCCACAGGGATCTTTCAGATATGGTGACATTACTGTGACCGAAGTATATGTGATTCTCAATAGGCCTGCAGAGCTTATTGATGGAAAATGGCGTACTACCCTTAATGGTATTTCATACTTCACACCTTCGACACCCCTGAAGCTTGCCCAGCAGTTTAACATTCCAGGGGTTTACAAGCTTGATTTCCCAAATAGACTGATGAACGAGCGAGCAAAAGTTGACACATCTATAATTAATGGTACTTACAGAGGTTTTATGGAAATCATATTTCAAAACAGTGATACGACTGTTCAGAGCTACCACATGGATGGCTATGCATTCTTCGTTGTGGGGTAAGCTCTTAGTTTTAATATTGATGTCTCTCTCTTTTCCAAATCCATGGAATTTGAGAAACCGGAAGAATGTTAATAAGTAATTTCCATTTTGGATTGTAGCATGGACGTTGGTGTATGGACCGAGAACAGCAGAGGCACTTACAACAAATGGGATGGGGTTGCTCGTTGCACTACTCAGGTTATTCTTTTCCAAAATTTGAATTCATGGGGCTTTTGAATAAAGAAGCTGGTTAAATTAATATGTGTGTGTGTAAAAATACGTCTAGTGTGCTGGACACATCTCAAAAAGTAGTATATCTAGCAAAGCAGCTTGATAAAGAAGCCTCACAATATTCCAACAGATCAAAGAGTTATTATAAATTTATCGAAACCTCCAAAAACAGTACTTAAATTAAATAGAATTCGAACATAATAAAACCACATGTATTGCTTCACCATTGTTCTAGACGCAACTTTTCTTTCACTTGCAATGCTTGCATTTTTTCTTCAGATCTTTTTGCTTTGTGCATTGCCCATAGCAAGCGCTTACACCTAAGGTCTACCCCCAATACTACAGCCTCACTGCCTACTCCTCCAATGCTTACATTCAGTACCATTGTTTGCGACACTAAATTTGGATGCTTTAATCATTCCTTTGAAATACAAAGGTTAATTTGTTTGATAGTGTTCCTCTTCAAATCATACTAGAAAATATTGCATCATGGAAGCAGGGGCTTTCCATTGGATTACCCAATTTTCAAAATACATAGTGCGTGAGAATAACCTTAAGTATGTCCTTTTATCGTCTGCCAAGAAGCAGGTGGTGGTTTCCTTTTTCATGGAGTCAATTCAATTATGATGTCAGAGCATAGTGTACTGTAGATTTGTCAATAGTAACAAGATACTGGATTAATATGTTCAAGAGAACCATTCATACGTCAAAATACTTCCTAATTCATGAGAAAAACTGTGCTAAAAGTCGGATTTCCTAAACCATCCTTTTCTAAAGAATTTTATTATTATAAATTTGTTAGATACCCTTGGGGCATGAGAGAATTTTTTTTCAACTTGTCATTATTATTAATTATATGATAAAAAATTAGATTATTATAAGTATTTATGCCATTTGTAAGGTCTATCTTAGTTTTTTTATATTATAGAAGTTCAAAATTTTAAGGTATCAAATGTTTGAAGATATGAATGCAATCATTAATTTTATTTTATTTTAAATATTGGAAGAGATTCCTGGGTTCTATGAAATTCACAACATTTTGTACCAAAGGTAAAATAAAGGTCATTTTTTAAATATGGAAAGTTCACAGTGGGTTAATTTAAGAAATCCAATAAATTTGTTGTAGAGCGCATTATAAAATTGTGAAAAGTTGATGCAGGGTTCATTTTAATACCATGAAAAGTTTATGCTGGGTTCATTTCAGTACCATTAAGAGTTTACATTTGGCTCATTTGAAATATATATAGCCGACTTTGAGGTTATCTGAGGCATTGAAAACTCTTGGTTTGGATCTTTGGCGGAGGGCACATATCACTTCTAGGCTCCGAGACAGATCTTTAAGTTACTAACAAATACAAAAGTAGCAACAATCCAAGAACGTGGAGGAGGGAATGGCCCTAATCACCCCCCTCTCTCTCTCTTCGTTGCTCTGCTAGTGTTTGTGTGCAAGGAATTATGTAAAAGGGGACTGAAAGTGCTCTAAGAATGAGTTTGATGGTAGAACTTTACACTGAATGCCGCATTTTTCTTTATTTTCATTGATAAGTTTGTACTTCAACCATATAGTACTATTCTTGTGATGTGTACCTTAGTCTGGCTTTCTGTCTTGGTTTGTTGTTTATTTTATGGTTTGTTTTTCCCTTCTTTTTTGTGTGTGTGTGTGTGTGTGTGTGTTAGAGGGTGGAGGATGTTTGTAACCTTTTTCCAACAACTATGACCTGGATTGGCTATTACATTGCTATTTTACTTTTCATGTCTGTTACGAAGCTTCCGAGTACCGGGTCTTGACGGTGCCTTAACCACCAACTTCAGTTCTCATTTGCTTACAGGTGTTTCCTGGATCTTGGACAGCAATTTTAGTTTCTCTTGACAATGCTGGGATTTGGAACCTCCGTGCACAGAACCTCAACTCGTGGTACTTGGGTCAAGAAGCTTATGTGAGTGTGGTAAATCCAGAGAAAACTGAGCTTCCTTTGCCTGATAACGCCATCTATTGTGGTGTACTGTCCTCCTTACAGAAGTAAGATGTTCACCAACACAGCTACAATTAACCTGAAATTACTCCTCTTTGTTTTGATAAGAAATAGTTGACAGAAATTTCTAGATTCAAAATTTCCATATATCAAATTGATTTAGAATGAAAATTTCACTTGCATTCCTCAATTTCTTATTGTTTCATTGGACTAAGACCTCTAGTCAAATTGTTAAAATCTCCATGTTTTATTGGGAATGAAACAGGGTATGATGGGTATCTGAGGAAAACTTGCCTGTTATTATTTTCTATCAAAATCAATGTGAATGGGTTGTAGGATTGGGTTTTTAATCTTAATTCTCATTCCAAATTCTTATATGATTTATTTTTTACTGCAGGGATCAGGCTCAGAGAGTCAGGTTTTCTGATGCACCGTCTGTTGTTTACGCAAGTAGAACAGTTTTGGCTGCATTTATCATAGCTTTCTTTGGAACTTTCATCAGGTAACCACTTCACAACCAAACATGAGCAAGCACTGTAATTCAAATCACTAAAGGAATGCGCTTGTGAGTTCGAAGCAAAAATAGGGGAAATTCGAAGATACGGGCTCTATTCGTCTCCACTGAAATTGTATCGATGTTAAATCAATATGTATCATCTTGTTTTATTGTGTATCATTATGTAATCTCATTGTTGCATGCCATGACTATGAAGTATACTCGTATGACAGAAGTCATTGGAATGGAAAATGGAAAATGGTTGAGCTAAAAGCTAATAAATAGAGGCCTTAAAATCTCATCATATGGGACTCAGCAGCCTATGTCTAGTTCATTTTTCCAACTGATTGAAATTTATACTTTTTGAATGCTCATCCATTTTCCAATGTCTAAATATATTTTGGTAATTTTTGGCATCATGAAGAAAGAACATAAAATTTTCAATTTCTCCTTTATATGTCAGCCTGTACAGAATTGGAGGATGATGAATTTGGCTTATTCATGCTATCATGCCAAAGGAAGAGCACTCCACAAGGACAATTATATATCCACAAAATAATTGCTCTCAAAGTCTAATCCATGTCTAGGCACTTATTAATCCAAACTCTACATTTGTGATTAAAAATGCAGCTTTAATTGTTTTGGTGGCACACCTGGCTACTAGTTCGGTTTGTCTGATTAGGGATGGCAATAGGTGGTTTTGGGGTGGGGGTCTCATTCTTCATCCTCATCCCCGTTTAATTTTTTCACCCACGTAACCGCCCCAAAGCTCGTCGGATTTTTTAAAGCAATCCTCATCTCCGTCCTCATTTACATAATTGGTTCTCTAAAACCGCTCCAAACGGGGCAGGCTCTCACCGGGGTAAGGATTTTGCCATCCCTTCTTGCCTCTTTTTTTTCACTAGACTTAAGGTATGAAACGAAATAAAGGTTATGGTTTCCTTGTGTGTGTGTGTGTGCGCTTAATTTATTTTAGCAATTTATCATAATATGTAAGGGTAATTTATTAAATTTATAGTACATTCGGGTGGGGCGGGTAACCCTCCCCTGAAATTGCCCCCAAAACTCGTTGTGTTTTTCAAAATAGCACTCATTTCCGTCCCTAAATACATAATCGGTTCTCCAAAACTGCCCCAAACGGGGTGGGACAGGGCGGGTCCTGTTAGAATGGGGATTTTTGCCATCCTAGGTATGAATGTATGATGGTCTCTCCACTTTAAAGATAATGTTCAGACTTCCAGTTCTGCCATTGCTAGAGACATGTTGTGGTTATGGGTGTGCGGGTTTGTTGACTTTTGGAAATAAATAAATAAATAAAAACAAAATTCTTTCAGTGTGTATTATCTTGGCTAATGAGTTCAATTAACAATATCTTGAGTTCAGTAAGAGCGGCCTTTCTAATGAGTTCAATTAACAATAAAATTGATTAGAGCATAACTTAAAGCATTTCCCACCATTTGTTTTTCCCATGGAACTGTGGTGACTCATAGCTCAGCTCTTGGATTGGAATGACGAATTGGAAAAAAAAAAATAAAAGAAAGGGATTGATAATCATTTTCATGTTTGGTTTGGGAGAAAGAAAAGAAAGGACAAGGAAATATTTGGAGGGATAGTTTAACTTTCCAAATCTCATTTGCTATGCTTTCAAAAGTGAAAAGATTTGAAGAGAACCGGTAACAACTTATGTAAAACTTTCATAATACCAAAAATAACCTTAATATTTTTAAGAAGAAATTTTAAAAGATATTTGGGTCTTATATTATTAACTTTAGGGCATGATAGTATATTTTTATAAAGTACTTTTTTTCTTCTCTCATTTATCTTTTCCAAACAAGAATGATATATAGGGTAAATCGTTCTCAAAATATTTTCTGTTAATATTATTTTTGAAATTATAATAAATAGTTATTTTTGGGGGTTTAGATCAAAGTTATGGACTTTATGATCACATTTTTTCACTTCAAAATTGTCTTGCATTCAGACAAAAAGTTCACTTCCCAATTTCATCAAATTTATGCAACAATTTTGGTATTTTTAGAAGATGCTGAGTATAATTTTAGTGCCTTATTTTATTTTATTTTTATTTTTTATATTACTTAATTTACTTTGTAAGAAAATAATAATTTATCAGTGGACTGTTTATTTTAAAAATGTTGCATCCACTAACAAACACTATTGAAAAATCCTCTAATAAATACTACTAATAAATTACGTAGTGGTGGCAAAACACTCAGCTTTTCAAGCGGGTGTACCAGTGTAAATAAGTGATATGATCTGTAATTGTATCTAAAATCTAAAAAACTTACACTAATCGTGTATTAAATTAAACCGTATCTCCTTGAGGTGCACAATAAAAGAATCGATAAATTGATACGAATCAAATGTACTATTCGATTTGGATTCCAAAATAAGGAACCATAAATTTACGATTCGGCTCTGATTTTAAGTCCATTGGGACTAAATCGTAAACTACACACACATATATATATATACATATAAATTGTATATATAAGAAATTAAGAAAAATAAGTGTGAGCCTCGAGGAGAACTTTTTTGTACTCCCATTATGAAAAATTATATTACATTCTAATATTAACAGTGTTTATAAGTAAGGTACACAACCTAATAGTGTTCATTCAATATTATATGTTGTAATATTTTTACTCTCATTTTTACACTCAATATTAGATTTGTCATAAAAGTAAAAGAAAAGCTACAAACAGGGAAGAGAGAGGAAGCTGCTTTGATTCAATTCTCTTCCTTCCAAGTCATTTCATACAATACAGCATCTCTCCTATTTAATGGAGATGATGTGGACTAAGGTAGTCATGTGTATCAATTACACTTGATTCCTTCGTCAATACTACAATTTTGGTGCCATCATTACTTTTTCAAGTTGCATGCCGACAATGTGCATATATGTAGTTAGTAATATAGTTGTGGGTTTTATAGGAGATGATGCCAATTAAGACAGTCATGTGCACCACCAATTACATTTGATTCCTTCGTCAATACAATTTCGGTGCCATCATTACTTTTTCCAAGTTGGTAGTGGAGTTGATACCTCATTCTGGTGGAACAATTGGGCTCCAGAGGGCCTCTTTACACTAGATTCTCTACAAATATTCTTACAGATCATGATCTTAATGATACCATCACTCTTGACAACTTCATTAAAGGATCCTCTTGGTCATTCCCACAGCCACTCATAGCTATCATCCCTGAGTTAATGCACTTACCACCTCCATGTTCAACAATCAATGACAAGAAGGTTTGAACTGCATCTTCTACTAGGCATTATAACTTCAAACACACTGCTCACTTAGCTGGGAATTTTGATATGGTACCTTGGTATAATCTGATGTGGAAATTCCCAATTATTCCTAGAGTGAAATTCAATTTGTGACTGGCAATCCAATCTAGACTGCCAACACTTGACAGCAAATCGATGGCTAAGCACAACAATCTTTGTGTCCTATGCTCTACATCACTGGAATCACATGACCACATCTTCTTCAACTGCCCCTTCATTTCACCAATTTGGAGGTTCATAAAAGATAAATGTCACTTCTCAACAGTGATCACAAATTGGAACAACCTCGTTTTGCTTGCAAGCATCATATGGAAGATCAATACTCCTCAGAATCAGGTTAGGAAGATATGCCTTTCTTCAATCGTTTATCACACATGGGAAGAACGTAACAACAGAATCTTCAGGAAAGGGAAGTGTTCGCAAACAGTGGCACTGGCTAAGATCACTTCTACTATTACTTCAATTCTCAGACTTAGCTTCCTAAAGGACTGCGCAACATCTAGGATGATACTATGTGAATGGAATCTACCTCCATCTTGTTGCATACCACCTCCATGCCCTCCAGACTAGTTCATTTAGCCGTATTGCCGGCTAGAATATCTCACCGGAGTTGGTTTAGATAACTTCTTCAATTAACAGTTATTTTGACAGTTAATGAGTGTTAAGTTATTTCTGATTGGGCCCGTGCCCTTGTTGCCCAACTGGGGCTGTTTTTAATTAATTGGCATTTGGCAATGGGCTGAGGCCCTAACCTTGTAATCATTTAAATCATTTAGGCTCAATTTGGTAGAGTGGAGATGGGAAGAAAAGAAAAGAAAGGTTATGGAGGGTGATAAAAAAACGTGTTTGGTATTGAAAGTTGGAAGGAAAGGAGAGGGCATGGAGGGTTTTGGAGGGATAGAAATAGGCTCAACAGTGACTTTTGTAATCCTCCCAAAAATGGGAGGAAATGGAAGGAGAGGACAGAGCAGAAGAGAGTAATGTAATACCAAATTTACCCTTGATTCTAGGGCGCCAAAATTGAGAAAATGAGAGACGGCGGGGCAGCGGCTGAACCTTGCGAACGGTGAACCCGAATTGGAACAGCGGCGATGGAAACTGATATATATATATATGTATATATATATATATTGAAACTTTGGAAAGATATGGGATATATGTGTGTGTGTGTGTGTGTGTGTGTGTGTGGAAACTTGCGAAAGATATGAGTTTTGATTGAATTGGAGCAGCTGCGATGGAAACTGATATATATATATATATATATATATATATATATATATGGAATCTTGCGAAAGATATGGGTTTGATTGAACTGGATTTTGTTTTTCTG
>JAOTQH010000001.1:7411409-7429826 GCA_025631255.1 Cornus kousa | reverse complement strand
ACTGCAAATCCTAGAAAACCCATCTCTGATTCCAATCTTATCTCTTTTCTTGGCCTTTCAATGGATTAAAATGTTCAGATTTTCTAAGAGAGGAGCTCTGAGACTTGATGGTGGAGTGTAATATATATATATATATATATGGGATGAAAAGGTTTCAGTGTGATGCGTGAAATGGTTTCAGTGTGATGATGAATTGAATAGCTGCAGTAGGAGCTACTGCACAACACAACCATTTGGCTTTGCTAATCACCAATCATTATGCCTGGAAACTGAACACTGGTCAGTAGTAAGAGAATTTGGGTTAGGTTAATACTTGATGAGAGAGAAAGCAGGTGAGTTTTTGCGTGGAATTGTTGGAGACGCAAGAGAAGAGGAGCGGCTACAGATGCGAGAGAAGAGGACTTGAGAAGCTACTGCCCTAAAATTGGAAGGTTAATTCTGTCTTTATCATCTTTTCCCCTCAAATCTTTTCAAAATTGAGAGGATTTGTTTTTATTGGACTGATTTGGAGGGATACCTATCCCTCCAAATCCTTCCTAATCCTTTCCTTTCACTTCAATTCTCTCCATCCAAACACACTAAATACAATCCTTCCCTTTTTTTTTTCTCTCCAATTCCCTCTAAATCCTTCCATCCAAACGAGGCCTAAAGGTGACCGGGTCGGGCCAAATCATTTTTTTTTATAAAAAAATAACATTCGGGCCTAATCATCCATTAGGCATTTTGGATTTGTAATCCCTTTTCTGTTCATTGATTGTTGGGTTTGTTGGGCCCTACTCATAACCCACGTGTTAATGCAATCACATCATCTGCGAAGCTTCAACTGAGCAATCAGCTTACTATCGGCAGCAGAAACCACCTGGACGAAGAACTCATGGCTTCCATTTCTCTCTCTGTCACTCCAAGCCCTAACCCTAAGTTAAATGGCGTCGGAGCATCTCTTCCCAGGCCTTTGTTGTGCAGTTTCGCCTCCCATTCAAGCTTCATTGGTTGCAAGTGTGTCGACAAATCATTGTCACTGTCGACCAAGAAAGTCCACATCAATCCATTCAAAGCCCTTCGCGTTTCTGATTCGAACCCGATCGTTGCGTCCCATTCTTTCGATGTGGTAGTGGTCGGTGCCGGAATCATTGGGCTGACGATCGCCCGCCAGTTACTTCTCGGGTCGGACCTATCCGTCGCCGTGGTCGACGCAGCCGTGCCGTGCTCTGGCGCTACTGGTGCAGGTACGCTCTACATCTGTTTGGTTGATCAGAAAATTTAGGACAGGAAGGAAACTAGAATCCTGGATCATTCATAACTCCCCTAAGTGGAGTAATCTCATATTAAAAAGTAAAACTGCATCCCACAAAGTGTTTGAGGTTTTATTTGATAAATCAACTTAGCTTTGTAATCTAAGATGAGCAACGATCTTTCAGCCAAAAACTTACTTTGAGTTCCATAATCTAAATTTGTTACCTACTAATTGTTAATAGTTTATCCGCAGTTCCTGCCATATACAGGCATAGACATCAATCCATGTAAGCATTGACACCTTTTCTGCTGTATGTCAAACTGTCATCTATTAGTGTAGACAACTCACTTGTGACAATATATATATATATATATAAATATATATATTGCCAGTATTTATGTGCGTGTGTGTATATATATATATGGCATACTAGTTTGTTTTGGTATTATTCCAAACTTTCAAATTCTCCAATCCTTTTACACATTAACATCTTAGTTGCAAATACAATTCAAAACTCCTTGATTTTGATGTTACTCAAAGACTAGTGATATACTGTTCACATGGTATGATTTTTTATTAGATATTATTGTTCTTGTTCTTTTCAGAAAATCAAGACAATTTTTGGTTACTAGATAATTGATGTTCAATGTAGGGACACTCTGTTAACCATGGCATTAGCTCCTGTAGATAGATGTGAAATGCTCTTGTTATTCTGATCTAAGTGATGTTAAAAAAAAAAAATAAAAAAAAATAAAAAAAATCTGACCAAGTGATAAAAAATGCTCAAGCAATTTATGGTGTGCATTTTTTTATTTCTTTTTTGAAAGTTATGGTGTGCATATTTCTTCTTCCTGAACTCTGATTGATTGTAGGATGTCTTCACCTTTTGCTTGGCATTTGAACCGGTTCTAGGACAGGGCTATATATGGATGGTACACAGAACTCCTGGGAGTGAGACATGGGAGTTAATAACAAGAAGCCGTAAACTGTGGGAGATGTTGGCAGAGAACATTCAACTTCAGGGTATGAATCCTCTAGAGACACTCGGTTGGAAGAAGACAGGTAATTTAATATTCTCGAGTTAAAATAGTGCTTTATATTAGATTCTACATAGTTAACTCTTAAGATTTTTCTTTTTCTTTAAGGTATTTAACTTTTCTGATTTTCTCCCCCAAGGATGAAATGAGTTTTTTTTGGTTCTTCCACTTCTGTTATTGATTTTTTTAGTACCACATTTGTCTAAATATCATTAGCTGGAGGGGACCTTTTTGGACAAGTCACTGTAATAGTTGTGTAGATGTACGAACCCCACCTGGATATTGATATAAATTGAGTACAAAACAAAAGAACAAAGCAAGAGTTCCACTCCTAAACAATCAACTGATTGACAGTTAATAAGGTGTTAAGCAACATCATAATGTGAATTTACACATGTGCTTGTGTCAACGCCTATATATTTGATCAAAGCAGATTCTTAATTCAAATAGGAAGATCTTGCCTAATGTAGATGTAGTTAATATAATTTATGTGCAAGTTTTTAAGCAATCAGAAGCTTGATTATTTTTGTTACAGATATGCTGTATAATGTTGTTTGTTAACTTAGAGGCTTCAAAATCTCATGAACCATAGCCTTTCTCTATGAAAACAGCTCTACCCATGATTTGATTAACAAAAGAGGAGAAATTGGCAAGACAGCACTCAAGAAAAATCAGACCAGTGGGCCTAGCATAGGAGATGTAATACTTACGATTTCTAAAGGATATAAATAACTCCATTTTCTTTACTGTGGTTTAGATCTGGCTCTCCTGCCCAATGTCCGAAATAGAGAAATCGTTCTTTGGTTTACTTCATCTGCTTATAATTGTTTCATGCCATGCAGAGCTTTTCGGATTCTATCCGTCGCAAACAAAAAAAAAACCTTCAGTTAAGGGGCTTTATAAGAAAGCCTGAAGGTACAGGATCGATAGAAAACAGGTTGCTTAGCGTGTAGATTTTTTTTCCCTGTATGCTCTGTGATGATGGAACTATTTTGTTTTATTTTTTTGTCCATGTGGGTGTTTGGCTTGAGTTCTCATATCAACTTTATATCCTTCACATGGCAGAACCAAAGGAAAACTTCCTTTTTCTTCTCTCTCTCTCTCCCTTCCGAGAGGGAAGATGAAGTAGAGTTGAGCCCAGGAATCTAGAATTTAATAGGGGACTTGGTGACCTATACAATTTTTAAATAGACCAAATATTTCAATGGATCTATGGATTTGGAGAGGACAAAAGGCAGGTATTCTAAGAGTATGACTTGGATGATGAGGGGTGTGAATTTTTCATAAGACACTATTTTATATGCTTGCTACATTTGTTTCAACGTCAATATTATCCGGAATATGTGTTCGGCTGGAAAGGCATTTAGTTGCTTATGAAATGGTGAAACAAACTTTTTTTTTTTTTTGATAAGGAAATGTGTATAAGAAAGCCTTCAAAAGGGGAACGCATCCCTAAAACTACAAAACAGCTCCAAAAAGGCCCTAAGAGCTCAAGGAACCCAAAAAATCAACTATCTCCTCTATAGATTTACAATTTTTCCCCATAACCCAACAAAAAGGAGACTTTTGGGAAACAGACTTTAGGGGAAAATAAAAGTTGGTTCGGAAACCTGCACATCCTGAGATTTATTTATTTATTTTTATTTTTTCCATAAGTCAATTTTTATCCGACACTTGGGATTCATGTGCTCAGACAGTACATGTATATATATATATATATATGTATATATACCAGCATATACATGGCTTTAGGTTTGGTGGTGAGCTCAATGCCAATGACATCCACTGAATTTGTTACATAATTTTAATAGCTTATAAAAGCATATTATAAACATAGTTGTCGTATTCTTTTTAACAGGAAGCTTATTAATTGGTAGAACCCCTGAAGAGTGTGACATGCTAAAAAGAAGAGTGGATCGGCTTTCTGAAGCTGGGCTAAGAGCAGAGTTCTTGGGTAGCTGTGATTTGCTTTTAGAGGAACCTGCACTTTTGGTTGGAAAGGAAGGTGGGGCAGCCTTTGTACCTGATGACTACCAATTGGATGCTAAACGTACGGTTGCATTTATTGAGAAGGTATGTCTTTTGTGCCTTGTGATAGAAAGCTGACTTGTTTAATGAAGTGATTTTTGGTATATGCTACTCGTGCATTGTGACTAATATAGAAGTGGGTATTGTAGGGTAACAGGCATTTTGCATCAGAAGGAAGATATGCAGAGTTCTATAATGAGCCTGTGACTTGTTTATTAAGGTTTGTTTTCATCATTTTTCTGCTATGCTGAAAGTAGAGAATGATTATGGAAATTCTTGTAGTAGACGATATTGACCAAGATTAACTAGTACAATACTTTTATGTTCAGATCTGGTGGCTGTGGGGAGGTTGAAGCTGTTCAGACTACCAAGAACACCTTGTATAGCAAAAAGGCTGTTGTAGTTGCTACCGGTTGTTGGAGTGGGTCTTTGATGCTTGATCTGACTAGGGATTCTGATATTGATCTTGCTGTCCCTGTAATACCTCGAAAGGTTAGAATCTAGGATATGCTTGCATTTGTTTAAATATTTCAGATTAGCAAAGATTCTCTTCAGAAGAACTGAAATGTTTTGGTCTTTCATGCTAAAGAGGGTGTTATTTTCAAGTACCTTCTTCCCTTTTTAAGAGCAATACTTAGTTTTCCTTTATCTTTTCTCGAATCGATGAGTATATGACAATGAGGTAGATGGGATGGGATACCTTGTTTTCCTCTTCTCACATCGTGTGCCTCGTTTTTTTCTATCACATTGGCCTTGATAACTGAGATGCTTTTTATAATGTATAATTTCTCTTTGATTAAACATCATCCTTCTTGGCCATTTCAAATACCCACAATGCTTTTTTGTTCAATCATCTGACAGTTTTGCATTCCCATCTTTCTGCCTCATTATTGGTAATTATATGGAGATTACACAGATTAGTATCTTTTATATATTTTTTGTTTATTTATTTTCTGTCAGATTGCTCTCCTCCTTCTGCTCTTCTTCTCTAATCTAACCCTAAAATACAATTACACAAGTTTCAACTGAACTGAAGATGGCATACGATTTATTAAATAGCAAGCAGTTAAAGCGGCATACCCCAGCATTCCTTTGGAACATGCATATTGAGCATTAAAGTACAAGCTACTTCAACCAAATGTCTATTTTTCCGTTCTGCGACTCCATTCTGCTGAGGAGTATAAAAACAAGACGTTTGATGGAGAATACCATGGGAATCATAGAACTCTGAAATAGCACCTTTAATATATTCCATAGCATTATCAAATTGCAAAGTACGAATGACACATCCAAAATGAACCTCAATTTCTTTATAAAATGACTGAAATATAGAAAAAAGATCAAAATGATCTTTAATTAAAAATAACCAAGTCATCTTTGAATAGTCATTGACAAAATTAACGAAGGATGAAAAAGCTAGTACACTTTTACGACTGGCGGGCCCCAAATGTCGGTATGCATCAACTCAAAAGGAGAAGACCAACGATTATTGACTCTAGAAGGAAAGTAAACTCTATGATGCTTGCCTAATTAACAAGCCTAACACTTTAAAGTAGACACTGACTTAAGAAAAGGTAATGTAGACTTCAAATACTTCAATGAAGGATGACCAAAGTCGGTAATACCAGTAGAGATCCTCGAGTGAAGAGCTGCGCCACGAATAGGATAACCGCAATCCAAGTAATAGATATCACGTCATTCAAGCCCGCCACCAATCGTCTTCCTCGTTTTGAGGTCCTAAAAGACACAATAAAAAGGATAAAAAGCTACGGAACAGTTAATTGCTCTAGTTATTTTACTTGCAGATAACAAATTGAAAGGAAATTGAGCAACAAGTTGCACAAAGGATAATGAAATGGAAGAAGTAGGTTGAATAGTACCCTGACCAACATCTGGCAAGTATTACCATAAGCCATAATAACAGAGGATGTAGAATTAGACTTGTATAATGTGAGGACCTGTCCCTTTTTCATTTTTCTATATTTTCTTTTTCCGTTTATTTTCGGGTTTGTGTCTTGTCGGACAGGGAGTCAAGTGCTCGGGAATAGTTCCGGACACTTCTTTCACTTCATCTTGCATATTTTACCTTCATGTCATTATGGATTTGTATTGTACTTGTTTACGTTTTACCTTTTGTTACTTGGGGGTATTTGTGCGATTTTATTTTGTTACATTTCCATTTTGGAGGTATTTGTGCAATTATCTTTTGAAGATATTTTCATTTGGGGCAATAGTGCGATTATGTTTTTAGATATTTTCTTGGAGGGACTTTTGTGCAATTTTTGAAAGTTAGTGCCATGTGTTGTGTTTTGATTTGAACAAGTGTTGGGTCTTGATTTGTGGCATGTGGATGGTTGGATTGTTGACAAGTGGAGGGTGTGGATGTGTGTGTGTGAGAGTGGTTGTGCTAGAGTGTATGTATGTGACTTATTATTGGATTTTGGTCTCCATTCTCCTAATCTTCATCTTCTTCCTCTCACCTTGTTCCTCTATTGATGGCCAAGCTTAGAGCTTGCTTTGCCTTGCCTTCCACTCACCATTTTGACTAGCCTTAAGAAAGAGAAAGGTTGGGGACACTAAGGGCTACAAAACCCTTCTCTATTTTCATTTCCGGACACTTTTGAGTGTGGGGTGGGTTAGAGCTTTGATTCTTGACTCGCCATTGAAGAGTTTCTTGTCGGGGACACCACGGATTTTAAAACCCTTTGTTTTGTTTTTGGTTCCGAACACTTTGAGTTTTGGGGGCCGAGTTCGGGTTTGGATTCAGAGGCGCCCGTAGGAGGCTTTTATTGTTCCTATCGTCTTCCTTGTCATTCCTTCGAAGTCTCGTCGCATTTGGAGCATTTCTATTTCGGTGTCAAAGTGAGGTAGGGGTGTCTTATGCTTGTAACTTGCACCTTCTTTGGGTCTTATGGATGTAGGGAAATTTAAAGCATGATTATTTGCTAAATGTATATGTGAGCCATGTTTAATTGTTCATATATGTGATATATGTAATGTTAAATGATTAAGAATGTGATTCTTGTGTAGCTTGGGCTTGTGTTGGATTTTAGAAATGTTGAGCATGATGGAAAGGGATAGAATTTGCGTATTGGATTACTTTATATTTGCCTAACCATTCTTTACATAGAAATGGTGTCAATGTGGACATTTGGGTGTATATGTGGTTATATTCATTGGGGGACTTGACTGATCAAATGTCTATTTGAGTAGCTAGACATTATTTTGGCATTGGGATGCATTGATATATTTTTATCATGCGTGGGTCATGTGTGAGTGCCACTTTGGCCATGGGTACATTGTGGTCATTATTCGGTTCACAGCACCGTCGAGCTAACTTCATACAGTCATATCTCATTCTTTTTAACTCCAAATTGGGTCATTTTTGTGTCTCAATGAGCTTTCCAATGGTGCCAATTCCATCTCAAAATTAAAATCATGGAGTGAGTAATAATCATTTTATTGAAGATTGGTCATGTTTTTCGTATGTTAAAAATACCGATTTGTAACGAATCCATTCCCATATAGTAATGTTCCTATATGTTAAGTGTGGCATATTTTGACCTTTGGTGTTTCATTCATGGTCTCATTAGCCATGTAGGCTAATGTAGTTCTTAGCTTTCGCATTCTTGACTCGGGTTATGGGTCGGGTTGGATCTTTTTGGTTAATGCACCGGATCATGGGATTTGGGGCATTGCATTAGAGGTAGCTTCTACCTCTATTGGTGCCTTCTTTTTTCGCTTCCACATTCGGACTTGGTATCGGGTTAGGGTTTAGGGTCTTTACCGATGATGTATCGGATCACAGGATTCGAGGTGTCACATATAATTTAGTAAATAACAAATCCTTACCAGTCATATGCGCAGATGCCCCTAACTCAATAACTCATGGGGAAGATGTAGACTATAAGTCGGAAAAACATCCAATATTATCTGAGTGAGCAAATGTGCAACATCGGCAATGGTCTAATTTTGTGCCTTCTTGACCAGGGCATTTAACTCCTCACGAGAAAGTGTGACAGTGGTGAGGAACTTGGTTGTGAAATGGAATCACTGGAAGCTAGATGATCTATCCCAACTGAGGAATGAGAAGAAGCACCTTCAGAAAAGATAATTGCTTGATTCGCCCAAGCTGGCTTTCCATATAGATCCCAACAAGCATCAATATTATGATTTGTACCATTACAATTACCACAATGACGTGCGTCCCCACAGCCACGATCATGATCACGACCACCATGTCCTCGTGTACCACCCAAATAACTTCAATAGCTACAGTTACAACTTGAATTAGCACGACCCCTAGTGGAATATTGATTCCAATATGAGGACAACATAGCTGATTTTCTTTTCCAACTGATTTTGAAGACGATGATTCAGTAACTTGGAGTAATCGAGCATAAACATTACCCAAAGATGGGAGTCCTCTATCACTAGCAAGAATTTGATTACGAATATTTTGTAAATCAACATCTAAACCAGCAAGAAAAATAGAAAACGTTGTCATTTTAGAACCTCAACATCAGTAGTTAATGGGTGATATTGACTTCTCTCATCCAACAGTCCTTTCAAAGCACTATAATATTCACCTATACTTTTCCTGCTTGTTGTGAAAGAAACATCTTCTCATACACAGTAAATTCTGGAAACGTTTTTGTCCATAGAATAAGTTTCTTAAACAACATCCTAAATATCCTTAGCAGTATTAACGAACATAAAATTAGCTGCAATTGAAGGCTCCATACTATTCCACAGCCACGACAATTTTCAGTTTTCCAATAATCATACCCTTTATCAGTTTTAGCTAGAGGATCATTGATGACATATTTTAATTTCCATCTAGCTCCGAAGGATTCACAGCCTGAGCCAATAATAAGTAATTGGTATTGCTCAGTTTAACCGTAGTAATTTGTATTCCAACATGATCAATAATTGTAGCAGAAGTTGTCTTGATTTCATTAAGTTCTGTCATGAAACTAGAAGTTGGGAAGAAATGCAAGCCAAATCAAGGACAGCCAAACTGAACACTGCACAGCCAAATGGAACACTGAACAGCCAAGAAAACAAGCGAAACCGGCCTCTTAACAGATTATACTGGCAAAAAAAGAAAATGCACAGATCTTATCTGGGAACGCAATCCATCAGTCGGTTCTTGGTTGAATCGGTTCAACTCAATTCTCTACGGCTGAGAAACAAGCAACAACCAGCGACCACCAAGAATCCCAACAACGAACACACATGAACTTGCGAGAATGATGATGGATGAACCAGATCTGACAAGCAATAAACAAATACAAGAGTGAACACAGAGACCCAGCAACCACAATGACTACACACAGCAATTACGACAATGACCAAGGAAGGAATCCATGATGTCAATCGGCAACAGGAACAAATACGACCACAACTATCAAGGACTCAAGATCGTGCGTTTACACCTGCTGGTGACAACACCTCAGACAACGACTCTGTTCGAAGCCACTTGCTGTACTTCTCTTCGACAATGCTGGAGGCAACTCTCTCCGACAACAGCGGCGACTTTCTCTGATGATGAAGAGCTAGGGTTTTAATGTTGGCTCTGATACCATGTTGAGTTAGAGAGAGATACGAAACTGATTTTGGGGGTACTTTCACATACAGAGAGCCCTAAAAAATAATGTGTACATATATTTACAAGTATCGCATATTTACATGAAGACCCCAACTCTATGACTAATACAAATATTACCCAACCTACAGAAAATAGATGGTCTGTACGAAAAACATGCTCTTTAGTGATGATATTAATCCCCTGATATATTTTTAGTGTGATTCTTCCAATCAAAATTGTTGCATGATTTGCTTTAGTTTTTGGTTGTTAAATATGCCTTTTGTCTGATATTAAATTACAGGGTCACCTGCTTGTGCTAGAAAATTTCAGTTCCTTACAACTGAATCATGGTCTGATGGAGATGGGCTACATTGGTCATAAAGTTGTGACACTGGATTCTTCAGTTTCTGCTTCAGGATCAACTCATACACAAACTTCGTCTATTTCAATGACAGCCACCATGGATGCGTCGGGAAACCTTGTTCTTGGTAACTGTTCCAGCCTTCAATTTAGTTATTTATTTCCTATTCTGGATTGTTAGTTAATTTTATTTTCTGTTTCCTTTCTTTATTGTGCTCTTCTTATAAATCTTTTTCTCCCTTCTTATAATGAGTCTTTTTCTCCCCATTTCAATAATAAATTTTCCTTTTCATTTCTTCCATTAAATAAAATTACATTAATTGTTATTTTCTCTTGCACTGGTATTGCGTGTCCAGCGCTAATTTTTTTTCTTATCCCTAGGCCGAAGCTGAGCTTACGCTGTTGGCAATGCGCCTCCTAACCAAAGTATACTTTTCCATGATTGCTGGTTTTAGATTTTTTCTTTTCTTTTATTTATTTATTTATTTTAATTATGATAACCATAGTGCCTCAAAGATACTCTGTAACTTACTGAGGATAGTTGAGTCAATTGAGGAAGATAGAAAGGGAAATCTTTGTGAAATTGTTCTACACAGAAGGAGATTTGGGTTCCACTTTCTGATGGTTTCAACAAGAGTCTTTGAGGTCCAAAGGTGATTCATTAGAAAATCATAGTGTATGAAGTTAACAAATACCTGGACCAATCGTTACATTTCTTTCTTCTTAAAATAATAACATTCTTTACATTGTCATGACTTTCCAGAAGAGCATGGGTATGTAATATGAATGCTGTAATGGAGGTTGATTATGAGGCTCCAAAATCTCTTATTCAGTGGTGGTAGTACCTAGCTTGTCTATTATGGGATTTACAATGCAAGAGAACCTGAAATCTTTCCAAATTTTTTAATTCTTGTTCTCTTATATCTGTCTGGTATAATTTTTTTAAGCAATTGATCATTTGAATTATTATTGTATTAGTCATTTGCTTCCCTTCTTTGAGAGTAGCTTCTGCTAATTATACACTTGCACATTCTTCCATCTCATATCTGTCTTTTCAGGGAGCAGCCGCCAGTTTGTTGGGTTCAATACAGAAATGGATGAGTCCATTCTCAATAATATATGGGATCGGGCTGGGGAGTTCTTTCCCACTTTAAGAGAAGTATGTTTGAGTGATTTCAGCAAAAGCAGAGAAGTGAGAATAGGATTAAGACCTTATAGTAAGTTTGCAAAGTAAACATATTTTCTGAACTATTAATTGAGTATTGGAATTTTGATAGTGCTGGAAATACGAGTCGTCAACTGTAGACTGATGTAATAATATAACATTTCACTGTTCCAGTGCCTGATGGTAAGCCAGTGATTGGGCCTGTTCCTGGTTTGTCAAATGTGTTCCTTGCTGCTGGGCATGAAGGCGAAGGACTTACATTGGTAATTTTTCTTTTTCTCTGCTTATGCTGCTGGAAATTGAATCTAAGGGGATACTCATACAAGATTATTCCAGTATGATGTACTTATATGTGTGTCTGTCTGTCTGTCACTAAAATTTCAGTTTCTTCTACCCAAAATTATGTCTGTGGGTTGTTAATCTGTCCGTGTTGCTTGCTGTTTAAACCAAAGCGGAGAGTGGGTGACCCAGTCCTTTTAGTGTTGGTTCCAAATTACTTGTTTTTAAAGTAATGAAATAATCATGTCGCTTTTTGCCCCCCTATTTTCAGGCTTTGGGGACTGCTGAAATGGTTGCTGATATGGTGTTGGGCAATCCTGGAAAAGTTGATCATGCACCTTTTGCCTTGCAAGGTCGATGTTGATAAAAATTGCACCAGAGGAAAAAAAAAGTCCGTGGCGATGCTTGCTTTCGATTTTGTGGACTACATGTTTTAGATTACGTTCTCAAGCATCTCAAGGTCACTGCACGTCACTTCATAATTGTGTCTTCTAAATGTGGTGCTTTCTTGAGCAGTTTCAACATTCTCTCTCCATTTGGTATGTTAGTTTGATTATCATCGCTCCAACAAATTAACATCTATCTATTGTGTTTCCTCTGCTTATATTGGGCACATATTTTAGAAGAATTGTAGTAAATGTAATAATATGTTTTTCTTTGATTAGATGACATGCATATGCATGTTCTGTGTTTATGTGCTGGCCAATTCGCATGCAGTATTGCTGTTCTAGATTCGAATATGTTTTGGAACACTTGCTTGAAATGTTGTGATTCTATATTCTTTTTATCTAACCTAATGGTTATAAGAGTTGTAACTTTCTATTATTCATCTAAAGTTGGAGAATGTGTTTATATAAGGCCATAATAACATCATAAATGATTACATAGAAGCTTTATACATAAGATGGAAACCTGATGGTTCAATTGAACTAAAATACCACGTCAAATTCCATTTGTACCTTTAAGTATACATGTATCACTTGCCTAATTGCTCATATGATGCGGTGATTGGTTTTCTCACTTGAGTGGATTACTCAGTATCATCAACAAAGTTTGTGAGTTCACATAACTTGAATGAGTCCATTTATGCAAGAAATATTTGTTCGAAACATAAATATTGTAAGTATTGTCTTGAATTTAGATACACACTATCTTAAAGATATTTTAAATGGATATGCTATTAGGGATCCCCTTTCCAGTGATGCCCCCTCTGGATCTAACATTTGATGTATCAGGATACAGAAGTTTGTATGGAATATTGGCAGGGCCCCATCTGTTCTTAAGTTTTGGATCTCTATTCCTCTCTGAGATTCTTTTCTCCACCTCTTGAAGGTCCTCACTAAACTGCTTAAACTTTTCCTGGATCTGTTCAATGGCTGTCCACCTCAATGATGGTCTTTGACCCAAGTATTCTTCATCTGATGTGTGACGTGAAAGCACCTCTGTCAGTGCTATACTAAGGGTCATCTCAATTTTTTCAGGCAACATTTTAAGATAGTATTTGTCAGGATCCCTTAGAAACTCAGCAAATTCTAGTGTTCCTTCCTCCGGAATAAATTTTCGACACAGTGTAGGATGATTTGGAGGGTAACCAGCATATCCATATTGCCCGAAGTTCACTGCAGCATGAAGGGCTGATGCAGTCCATATAAGAATTGTCAGAGCCTCTATAAGGTCAGAACGAGTTTCCATTTTGTACCACCAGGTTTCATTGCACTTATCACCATGACCCACATTTCGAATTTCTGACCACCATGCTTGGATTTCGTTGTCAGACTTCAAAGAATCATCATCTGTGTAGAAGAATGAGCAATAGTTTGTTACCCATGTGTTAATGGCAACCCATATGTCAAGTCCATCTGCACCGTAGGGATAGTCTTCAAAGAGGAGTTGAACTGCAGAGCCCTTCTCTGTGCCTTTGAAGGCCATACGTCTGGATTTTTTGCTCCAAAGGGATTTATAATATGGAAGAAAAAAAAGCAATATAAAAATAGTCAGCTATTTCAAAACTATTTCTTGTGTTCCTTTGAAAAATGAATAATCTTCAAATTTGATTGTTATTAAATATGACATAGCTGAGGCAATGTTGATATTGTGATTATGTTATTTGTTTTTGGTAATATAATATTCAATACCTTCTATATATGCACATTCCTACACATATCCTCCTACATATACATCTACTTACAATTATATGTATGTGTACCTACAACCATATAGCTGATCTTGTCTTGTGTGCTAAGTCACTTCTTCTCTTGATAGCAGCAAGTTTGGTGAATTCTTTAGGTTCAAAATTTGAAGCAGTGCCATTAGAAATTTGTCTATAATGTGACTGTGGAAGTGACGGTAAGTTGGGCGTGGCAGCAGGTTGCATTGTAGTGACGGGAACTGGATTCATATTATAAGAGAGATGTTGATAGGGTTCACCATGTTTCCCTTGGGTTGTTAATGTTATAAATGTTATAGTCTTCGAGTTATAATAGTGGATTAATCTCTTGTTGGTCCACTATGGATGTAGGCTTAGGGCTGAACCATGTAAATCTTTGTCTTGGTTTAATTTGTGCATTTTCTTTACTTCTTTTTTGAACATGATCCTTGAGGTATTCTGCATTTTAGCCTAGATTGAGGGACATAAATTAAGATTAATAACATACCTTTTCACTAGATCGGCAGGTAGGCTTTGTTCATCAAATCTCCAATCTTTATAGAGAGCAGAGGAGAACTCCATTGAGGTTTCTCCTGTAAACAATGTATTCTCAAGGATTCCACCAGAGTTTATGAGAATACTCCGAGCCAGTGCATTTATGTGCATGGTATCTTTGAAATGAGGATTTAATAGCTGGTGGATTGGGTGCATCACACTTAACTGCCTTCTGGTGGCGATGATGAACGGCTCAACTATTGCATGAGTTTTTAACCTAGGAAATGCATCATGACATTATATTCATAAATTTGCCAGCAAAATAATTTCGAAAATGATTTCAAAACTGTAGTTTCAGCGAGTATGCAAAATAATCGAAATAACTTACCAATGGGTGATTAGTTGATGGTAACCGGAGTCGTTGACTGCAACATGAGCTTTGGCCATCTGCCACAATGCTGCCTTAGTGCCCTGAGTTGATGGAACAAACACTCTGCTGATCTCCTCTTTACTTGCGGAGCTAGGCAAGCTCAGTTCTATTGCCACTGGCTTTAATGTGGCATCATTCCTTAAGAACAATAGTGTTCGAGATGCATAAGCACATACACCCTTTGTGTTTATTCTTTTTAAAAAGGGCATGTAGTAATCATGGTAATCCAAGATGAAGATTCTCCATTGGCTCATTGCCTGTGATGTAAATTCAAAGGTTATTAGCAATAAGATCTTATGTGCCAAAAACTGCCTTTAGGAAAACCATAATGTACTTGGATAAAGATTTGTTGGCTTAAGATTTTGAAGTTCATAGAGGGAGAAAGACAAGCTTGTTTTAGGGTACACAGGACACACATCGTGTGTACTTTATTAATTCACAATATATTGAAGGTTTCACTTGCATAATGCCTTCTCGCTATTGGCTTCAAAATATTTTTCTACTGTCTTGGGTTGTAATATTGCACAAACCTTAATAAAAAACCACCAGTTCTAGTCTAGGCAAACCAAATCTACTATGAGAATGAAGTATACAACTACCGGATTCCAAACCTCAGAAATCTCCATGACTAGTCGTCCAAGCTTGTGTTGGTTGTGTAATTGAACTTTGGTGTTGATTACTCCGTTATCATCATAGAAAATCAGATGATCAACACTCACACCATACACTTATGCTAGGATGCACTCAATATGCTCAAAATATCTATGCCTTAGGTATGAATAAGCTTGCAGTCTTTTTCTAAAATCATAGGGTCTTTATATAAAGCTCAGAGACCCATAGAGATTAGGTTTAAGATAGATTGTGTTTTATTTGGAAATCAAATTTCGCAAGTCACACGTGGTTCACCAACATAAGTCATATTAACCTAACAAATCCATATTCTGTTCTTTTTTACATGTGTATCATGTTCTGGCAGTACCACTCACATTGGTTTTTGGGGAAATGTATTATCTATGAGCGAGTCTTGTATTTTCAATTGACATGAATCTTTTATGCATATATTTTAATGAGAAAGTAATTGGTAGGACTCCCTTTGCGTAATATATTAAATTTATCTATTGTTTTCATTTTATTATTTTTCTTTTTGCCTTTTTTTTTTTTGTTTGGTTCTTAAATAGAGTATATTGTGTTTGTCTAGAGCCTGGAACAAGGCGAGATCAGTTCCTAGTTTGATTGCCAAATTACTTGGGCTTAAGCAATATCAGGTACAACTGAAACTGGCTTTCAAAAGTTTGAAATATGTTTCATTCTGTTGTCTGAAACACATTGCAATGATCATCATGTTAAAACATCTCACAAGTCCATATACCATTGCTGTTTGTGGTTGTCAACTCACACCTTTTTTCGCCAATTGCTCTGTCAATGGCCATATAGGTCATCACAATTTTTCTCACAAGCTATGCTACATTTCTCTTTTGCCTTTCCGTTGTCCTTGTACTCCTTAAACTTGAGCCATTTCACTCCTTACCAATACCAATTGATTGCGCCATCTACATAGTCAAAGCATCTTAGCCAACTTTTGACATCTTTTCAACAGACTGCTTTTTCTTGTGAGATGCAATCCTCTAAGAAAGAACTAACACCTCACTTCTTTACCAGTTGAACCAGGTTCTCTGGTGCAACCAGTGTTCTATAGTAACTATATGACGTTGCTGCATCAATCTCTGCAGCTCCCTTCCTTGCACTCAGTTTAAATAAATAATTTTCATTTTCTCTTTGGTTATTCTTAAGCTATATTTTAAAACATCACTCTTCTGCTTTTTATTGGTGGTATTATGTCTGGTTTTATTGATTAAACATGTAAAGCATCATTCAGTTTAAGTAATAATTCTCATGGTCATGCTCATGGTCATGCTCATGCTCATTCAATCAATGGGTTCCTCGCAGATCATGCTATGTATTGTGCTTACATATATACATATATATCATAATTAACATTGCATCTGGGTTTATATATATACACACATTGCATTTGTATTATAATTAGAGCGAGAATATAGAGGAGGTGGTGGTAGTGGGGAGGTGGAGAAAGAGAGAACATAGGAGTCGAATGAGCCTTTCGCCCATCCTCTCTCTTCACAACTGAACTACGGCCAAAAGGCCAATCGGGAAGGACTTTTAAGAAGGGATTGCAAACAAGCAAGGGTCTGTACTGGAGTACAAAGCCTTCTTATTAAAAGAAGTTATTGCATTTTTCAAATGGAAAGGAGATTGTTTTTATGAATTAGATTGAAGTTAATAGTTAATGTGTAAATTATGCTCCTAGATGAACAGTATACAATGCTATTGAAATTAGCTATGTTATTTCAACTCCACTCCCTTGACTCAATCTGGTGGTGGTGGTTGGGTACAGGGAGATGGGGTGACTCTGTGAGTGGGCAATCCTATCAAGGACAATTTCGTCTCTTAAAATTTTGGGTCGCTTATGTCAGCATGACACACGGAATGGTTGTATTAAAGACGAGGGTAGCTTGGTAATTTCAATGCTACCATTAACCAACCCAACGGGTCTTAACTCCGACCAGGGGTGTCGAAGTTATTTTTTTAAAAGTTTAATCCGAAGGTAATAAAGTCAAACCTTGGGAGGTCGGGGTAATTTTCCCTATGAACTATGGCACATGTCATTCTCAAGTCGATAAGAGATCAGTTGGAAGTCTATATTGAGTACAAAAGTTTTTTTTTTGGAAAATATATCAAGTACTAAAGGTGTTTAGCTAGTGTATGGTTGCTTATTATAATTTCCAACTATCACTGCTGAAAATTGAGGAACTGGATATATCAGCCATGCATGATATAATGATTTTAAGCTTCTTTTTTCTTTTTCTTGTTATTTATTTTTTTCTTTTCCAGTTTTAAATTACGCAGTAATTTCTTACAACTGATGAGGCTGTAAGAGGTTTTTAGATGCTCTGAGAGAAGCTCTATATTTAAGTTCAGGTAGCAGGTTAGCTGCATAGTCTAACCAAAAAAGAAAGAAAAATGATAATAAGTAAAACTTGAGATATAAATAATTGAATGAAACCTGATAACTAGAGATATTAATATAAGAGAAGCTCTATATTTACTTTGGCACTAAAATAACAGAATGAAACCTGATAACTTGAGATATTAATATAAGAGATGCTCTATATTTACTTTGGCACTAAAATAACTAGATTATCCTGAAATAATTTTCATCATCGACCATTCATTTATTCAAGGAAGAGAGAAATGATGTGGTTACCTGGTTAATAGTCAGCCCATCGAGGTTGTGCTCTATGTCAGATGCCTTTATTGAACTCACGGTCCCATCTTTGCCATGTGGTGGGAATTTCTGTATTTCATTTCAAATTTTGAACAGTTAACTCGTGCTTGTATTTTGCTATTGTTATGAGAAATAGAAAGATTAGAAGTGACAACGCCACAAAAAACCATTCAAATGTAAAATCATTGTACAAAATATGTGAAGAGATTAAAGAAGGTTGGGGCAAAAAATAGTATTTTTAATGTTTGAGGTTCAAAACAGAATTCAGGGTGAACAGATTCTTGAACCAGCTAGCTGAGGATTGGTTTCTTGCTTCTTTGGTTTGATATATTGGGTGCCTGTTTTGTCT
>JAOTQH010000001.1:7371948-7384663 GCA_025631255.1 Cornus kousa | reverse complement strand
ATTATAGAGTGCAATTTGAATTGTGTCACACGGTTAAAGATCATATCATCAAATTTAAAAGAATGATAAAGTCATGTACTCCATTAAAGGTAAAAATTGGATTATCATATAAAACTCCACCGATGATAATCTCACTACACTATTGATTAGTTAATCATTTGATTATTTTATTAGAGAAAAAAGATGAAATTTCAAATAATGAGAAATTTTAATAACATAGGCAATTATATTAATGTATTTTGTAAAATATCATGATGAGCATTAATTCAACTATGCAATCAAATGTGTTGTGCCACTTAGAAAAAGTGATATAATTCATATTGAGGGTAATTTTAGAGATTAGGATAAAAAATGTGGTAGGATGTGGATTGATGGATGGCCTTACCTAGAAAATGAGATTGATGTAGTCAACTGCAAATAATTGAGAACTTGTAATCATATGCAAGATACTTAATAAACAATCAATATTATTTTTTCATCAAAGTGGCGTTATAATTTAAGAAAATTTAGATTTTCTTTAAAATGATTTTCATTTGCGGTTTTATTTTCTTTTTTAATTTTTTTAAAATAAAAATTTAAGAAAATTGTTTCAATGTATTAGTATTTTATTTCAAAATTAATTTTTTAACAATACTCTGTCGGATGAGTTAACTGTATTAATTAAATCTTATATTAAGTGGCATCATTTTCTTAATTTTGTGTATCAAGGGGCTTTTTTTATCTTTATAACATCACATTGCAACATGGTTCTTCAGAGTTTTAGGTCAACTTTTTTTAGGGAGGTTTTACTCAGTTTCCTTGATGCTTTACAACCATGAATTATGATTCAATTATAATAACAAAATAATACAAAAATAGTAATATTATATTATATTCAATTTTTTTATTGACTTTTGTTTTAGCATATGAAGTCAATAAAAAAATTAATAAAGAAATACATACCTTTTTTTACAACTATGGTGCAAAAAACAATACTCCCTCCGCCTCCTGTTTGAGAATTGTGAGTCAATGTTCCCAAATGGGACTTCTAAATTGATACAGGGCCAGTAGTTCATATTAACACGTCAAGATATACAAGTAATTAATGTCTTTCCACACCAAAAACAACATTATTTTAAGACAAACGTTTGAAATAGTACAAAATCTTGACCAGTGCCTTAGAAAGCATTAGGTCTCTTTCTTTCTGTAACAAGTTTGTGATTATGGATTTTGTTTGTTAAATGAATTTGGTTATGGGTTTGGTTGGTTGGATGGGTTTGGTTAGCTCGTTTTAACTTTATTGACTTGAAAAGAGAAATAACACGAAATGAGTCTAAAACGGAAAAATAAGATAGATAAAAAATCTAGAATGTTCAAAAGTTCAAATTCTCTTGGTGCAAGTATTTCCTTGGGGGAGTGGTGTGTGAGTATCAACTAGGAAAAAAAAACACATGAAACACCAACAGGCCTGTGGCTTAGTGATACAAGGCTCCTACTTCCCAAAGGGAGGTCAGGGGTTCAAACCTCAGTGGAGACAGTGTGTGTGAGTTCCAACTAAGAAAAAAAAAAAAACACATGAAACTTTAGGTCCAAGTTTTTGAACATACAAATAGAACCAATATACTATATTGCACGAGAGTATAAATAGAGATGGCAATTGGTCAGGTACAAATACAATGAATATGAATCCACAGCATCTCTGTTATTGATAGTGAAACACCGTGTCAATGTGTTTGCTATGAACCGTCTGATACAAATGACAATAGTTTGAACTGGGTATTCACAAGATGATCAGAATCTAACATACTCACGATTACAATCAATTTTTTACTTTATTTTTCATTAAATACATAAAAAATAAGAGAGAAATGTGGAGAAGATGATTGTTAAAAGTTTCAATAGAACGAATGAAACACAACTGCCCACCTTTCCCAGATCATGTAGCAGGGAACTCTTTCGGACACAATGCATGCACTTATCATAGCACAACGCCGATACACACAATCCCTGCTTTGTTCAACCATATAAATTAAACACATTAGACACACACACACTCAACAGAGACAAATTTTACTTCATTCACATTTCCAAATTCATTTTGGCTGCATATAGTTAAGTAAGATCGACTTAAACACAAATAAACTGGATTTCTGATTAAGAAAAATAACGCCATTCCTTTTTCTTTACAATGATTATTGCTGTATCATATCTCACATATTATTTCTGACTAGAGGCAAACATTACTCTCCTCATGTATTCTCCATAAATCATAATTTTTCAATAATTTACTTTCAATCTTATGTTGTTGGAGAAAAGAGTGGTGGTGTCAGTTCTCAGTTCAACACCTACCTGAATTGCAGGACCATGCCAAACTCTTCTCTGATGTTTGGAAAGTCACCTGTGCAACAATGAACGCGGTTCTTTCAGTAAGTTGAAAGGTCTGAAGTTCATGAAGGCACTTCCCCATTACAAATCCTCCAAATATCTATATACACTCGTACTCGATAAATAGCAGTAGACACAAAAAAGGGGCAAAAACAATACAAATAAATAATGCAGTAATGGATGAATTGTAAGTTGGAAAAAGAAAGGTAGAAATGCACCAAAAGCCCTGTTATAATTGCTCTTCATCCTCAGCTTCGATTTCTTTTACATTCTCGATTATGTCATGAAGACTTCTTGTTAGGTGGTTTGTATGCTGTTCTATATCATTTAAAACCATGTTTAGTTGCTCTTCGCACTCTGCCAACTGTTGATTTGCACGATGAAGCTCAGCAGATAACTCTCGGATTTTCTTATCCTTCTCATCCTATGCATAGAAAAGAATATATAATAATATTTATAAGTTTCAAAGGGAAAATAGAAAACGTAAATCAATGGCAGCTGGAGTTAAGTGATTTAATTGGCAATCCAGGACAAAGGTCACAGACAACTCCCACAACTCAATGTGTGTCAATAAACTATTGAAGCAACGCATAAATGGGAGGAATATGTGCACATACTCAAACTGACTTTTCTTCATTCTCATTTTTTCCACATGAAAAAATATAATTGCTTCTTAAAGAAAACTAGAAAAAACACATGAAACTCAACATAGATATTGATGACTCTGCTGATGCCTCTATGCTAAATGTACCAGACAACAAACAATAGAAATGGATTCTCCCCAACTATTTAAGAATGTTCGCCCAAAATGTGTCATCAAAGATGACCTATTGTGCTTCTTGAACATTATAACACAGTTTTTTCTGCCAAGAAAAATATTAAGGTTTACAGACAGCAACAAAGAATCCGCTGAAGTATGATTCATCCATAAAACTCAAAGTTTGGGGAGAGTTTAGAATATATTTCCTGAATCTGGGCTCTTTCATTCAAACAAAGCAACTTACTTTAATTGTTTTGCCTTTACAGAGGAGTGTGTATATCTTAAGAAAATAGAAAATAATGCAACAGAAGTATGAAAAAAATTAATGTATCAATAAATTTTTTGATCAATCATTTATATAAGAATGCATTATTGCTATAATCGACAAAGCCATAAATCAACCATAGTCTCTAGGTTTATGAGGTTTAAGTACATTTATATACATGAATGGACTTGAAATGAAGGGATTTGAGTGTAAATAAAAGATTGACTATTGAAGTTTGATTTGGAAGCCCAAGGAGATGTTAGATAACTTAGATTAACAGATTGGGAAACATTTTATTAAAATCCTTGAGAACTAGAAACCTCGCCTGAAACCCTGCAAGTTGTTATTTGAAATTGATGCATATAAGGCTCTCAAATCAATTTATGCATAATGTTCAAACTGAAGTTTTAAATCTAAATTTTGGTTATACTACTTAAATAATTGAACTTAAATCCTTCCAATTCATACTTTTCAATCCAAATGGAGATTAACTCTGTTGAATATCTAGAGAGAGTAACCAATGCATGCAACATGAAATAAAACCACCAGATCCATCATATTTCATTACTTCCTAAACCATACTTCAAGAACCAAGACATACACAATGACCTCATCCAGGCACTGTTGTGATCCTACTGAATGTACAAGCATTTAAAACACACATTTAAGAGAAGATTTATTTTACAAATTCCTATTGTACCACCAGTGTGATTAGGTAATGATCCAAGTCCTCCATAATTTATTAGGCTTCACTGATAAGGTGATGGAACACAATATACTTGTTAGTCATAATAGAAATTGTTCCACGAGTTGTTTAATATTTTGATACATGTGGAACAGGAAGCCAGTGTCATTGATAAACCCATCTTAAATCTGTGCAGTAGTTCTGAAGTTTTCCTTGACCAGCATTGCCTTCCATTGTTCTTTTGAAATCCACTTCCTTAGGCAAATTAAACTTCTCTCATAAGAATTATCCACCAGTGAGTGCAAACATGTAGCAACCAGATATATTTAGTTAATTTGTTACCATCTTAGTCTTTCTGTCTCTCCCTCTGCATAGCCCAATTGGGCATTTTTTCAACTGTTCTCTTCCAGAATAAGGCATAAAAGCCCATCTACTGTGAGAGACGAGCCAACATGGGTCCAACTGTTTGGTAGAACTTATACTATAGTTCATTCAGGCATAGCGACTGTCTCAAAAACAATGTTCATTACCGTTTAGCATATCAGCCTTACTTTATACTCTACAATAAACATACAACTAGGAAGATGAGAATGGGGAAAGGGGTAAGGAGAAAATGGTGGAATAATGTGCCATTTTGAGGGTTGAAAAGTGAAAAGGATGTCATATCCTCATTGGGTGGAATAAAAGTAAGAGCTACTATGAACAAGTAGAACACACGTGCACACACACAAAAAAAAAAAGGTGTGTGAATGATTGGAAAAGAAACAGAAGCTAATACTGATCTCAACTGACCTGTGGCCGTGCCTGAATTGCACCCCGACGGCCCTTCCCAGCAGGTATTCCTAGTGGATGACTATGCTCTGTTTCAAGCTTTGTGACAACCCATTTCCCTGACTTCTCTTTCCTCACCATTATCATTGCCTTGCAACCTTCCCTAGTTATTTCCCTTGGCTTTCTCACTTCAAGCCGTTTTGCCTTCTTATTGTTTACACGAAAACCTTCCTTATTGCAAAGAAATCTACGACTAATGACCGACCCATCACGACTTGAACGGTGGCAATTGCCAACACGGATGATAAAGCCAACGCGCTTAGCATATGCATCATAGTAAACCATGGCTGCCTCTTCAGACTCAAACTCCATTCCAATATATGGTTCCATATTATCATCTATCCCATGTACAATTAAATCCCTTTCACCATAGAAATCAAGCATTTCTCCACCCTCAGGCACACATATCTGCATTCCAACTGAACTTTCTATCATCTTATTGTCCATATCTGAGATGTCCATATCTGCATCAGGCTCTATTCCAGCAGGCTCCACAATCGTTTTGTAATGCTCATTCACATATGTTGTGAAATTCACTGTCAAAAAATGAAACTGAAGTCAATTTCCAAATCTTAATAAAAGAAAAAAGAAAAAAAAGAAAAAGAAAGCAAAATCCAGTAAGCAGAATCACATGCATTCACAAAGAAAAATCTTCTCAAAGTGTAAACCATTATAGCAATCTATCAAGGAAAAAAAAGCACAAGCATTTTAACCTTTTTATAATCATAAGTTACACACAATGAAAATTCCATGGGGATTGCATATGTTGCAATTGGTTCTTAACCTTATAAAAGATTTTTTTTTTTTCTTTTTTTTCCCAAAAATATATATATATATAAATAAATAAAAGATTTGAGGAACCCTGATGCTGTCAGAGTAAAGGATTGTCAACAAGGGCATTCTTCTAGTGCCTTGTAGATTCTTATCCAAGATATTAAATTGAGAAATAGGTTTGATTGTTTGCTTGTCAATCTCTTTGTTGCGAGCCACCAAGCCTTTGGAAGCTGAACGCCTTCTGTGAAAAGAATGAATTTTTTTTTTTGTTCTTGTGTGCGAGTGTTGTAGCCTAAACCATAGAACATCAGTGTCATTGGTGTAAGTTCAAGTTTCATAGCAATCACTTTGTAAATTCTAATGCTCTGTTTAGTAGGAGGGATGTTAAAATGGATCAAAGGATGTTAAAATGGATGGAAGGGAGAGAATGACTGATGGACGAGGCATCCCTAGGGAAAAACAGGTGTCTCCCTCACTTTTTGTTTGGTTGAATGGAAGGGATGGTAAAAAGGATGAATGAGGTGATAGTGACACCTTTCTTTGTTTCGTTGGAAAGAAGGGAAAGAGATATTTTATATTTTTTCTACCAATATACTCTCAGATTATAAACTAATTAAAAGTAATATTCATTCCAAATTAGTGGGGTGTAACAAAGTAATTTTGTAAATAATTGAGAGGTAATAATGGTTTATGGAGCAGTTTTTCTTTCTTTCCCTCCTCTCTTCCATCCAATTTTGGAGGGATGAAAAAGCATGGGGCAGGAGGGATGAAGGGCTTCCTCCCTCTCTTCCTTCCAACCAAACGATGAAAGCATCTTCCATCCTTCCCCTCTTTCCATCATTCCTCCTTCCTTCCAACCAGACAAAGCATAAAGGTTAGATCTATCTCGAGTCTTTTCTTTCCAAGACCATGTTGAAGTAAGACCAAAACTGGGTAATGTCCCTTTTTCTTTCTTTTTCTTCTTTTTTGTGTATATGTGCATTTGCATATTAAACCTACAATTGCAACTAAAACTAAAATAATCCAAAATTCACTAAGATCTTTTCAGTAGTAGAGTCACTAACTATTCTGATTGAACATAAAAAATACACAACAATTCATATAAACTCTTTAAAAAATCTTGCAATAACCTCCCCTGCAACAAGGACTATGATTATAGTAGTGATGATAATATAAAGTTAAAAGAAAAGTGCATTTTTTTCATTTTTATCCAACACCTTCCTTTAAATAATAGTAATGTTCCAAACTTAAGGACAACCACCTTGAAATCATGTAGCACAAAGGAGAATTTACAAAAGTTAAAGTTTTAGTGTTATTAATACAAGTTTCTAAAATTTGAAAATAGCTCAGAAAATTGATACTACCCCAGTCCCAAAAAGAAGATGCAATTTCAATGTACATGGCACTTATAATGGTAAGGTGGTCCATGCAACATAACCAAACCATGTAGATCTAAGGTTTTCCACAAATATATTTTGAATTATTGAAATAAAAGATCGATCCAATTGATAACCATACAAGTCCATGCGCATTAGGCATGAACCACCATTCAATAACATTGCTGAATTAGTTATCATGCTCCAGTCAATTTAGTTAACTAACTTTTAGGATCCAATAGTAATGGCTACACTCACCCAGTTGACACTTGATAGCCAAGTCTTTAATATGAAAGGAGAGGTACACCCTTTCTTACAAGGCAGTATGGCATGCTAAAGTGCCATCCTATGGGACTTTTTTTTGGACGGATGACAGCCCTTGAGAAGATTCTAACTATAACCAACTTGGTGCAAAGAGGGAAAATTCTCCCAAAGGTGTTGTAGGTGTAAAGAAGTAGAGGAGATAATGAATCATTTGCTTCGGTTGTCCAAAGGTGAGGGACATGGGCTCTTCTTCGTAATTCAGTGGGTTATCGCATGGCTGTGCACTTGAAAGCATCGTAACAGATTATTGTTTGTGGGGATAGAGATGTCAATTTTTGAAGCTCAAACAAACATTACTGCACTCTTGCGTATATATATTTTTTATTTTAGGGAGATTTTCCTTCTTTTAATGATTTTTTGTTTTTTTTTTTTGTTTTGTTTTTATTTTATTTTTTATTAGTAAGATTGTATTAAGAAGTGTTCAAAAGGGAACACGTCCCTCAGAAGCTACACAAGGCCAAATAGGGCCTCTAAACTCCCAGAGAGTCAAAAAAAATCAACTATCTCCTCCATGGATTTACAATTTCTCCCTAAACCCAACAAAAAGAGTGTGAATAATGGAGAACTTCAACACACCAATAGGAGTCTCCTTTCCCTCAAAGGATCTCCTATTTCTTTCAAGCCATAAACACCATTAGACGCACAAAGGTGTGACCCTCTAGAAATCACAAGCTTGGGCCTCAACCGAACCTTTGGAAGACCTGGGCATAAAAAACCCAACATAAAAAAGCTAGCAAGCATAAGCCATTGGGCAATGCAAAAGAAGGTGGTCAACTGTTTCCTCATCTCTCTTGCACATGCTGCAACAATTGACCACAACTTGTCTCCTCCTCTTTAGATTATCTTGGATCAAGATCTTTCTCAACACAGATGTCCATGCAAAGAAAGCCACCATGGGAACGAAACCCCTAGAGCATCCGTAAGACACCTATAGAGTAACCGAACCTTAAAGCGACCCTGGAAGGAGAGAACCCACACCACAGAGTTAGGAACTCCACCCACAATCTGCTAGCGATACAACAACTCCAAAAAACCAATGGCGTCCTCAATCTCCCAATCTAGAAAATGCCTCGAAAAACGCACCACCCTGGACGTTCTCCCACTATTGAGCTGATAGCAATTAACCACCAAGACATGTCTATCTGTAGCAATGGATGGAGTTGGCCACATGAATTCCATTTGCTTTAATTATCAGGAAAAAGAAAAAAAAAAAATTAGGAAGAAGCAATAGATTAACAAAGTATAAACACTAGTTTTTAAACGTGGGAGATTAAAGATGCCTATCTAGAAAAGTTATAACATTATGTTTACATATTAAGCAATCCATAAAGGTTACTTTATTTTCTTGCTAGCAGCAACTTTAATTTCTAAAATAAGGATCCCCTCCAAAAAATAATAATAATAATAATAAAAAATCTAAAATAAGGAAAGCAATAACAAATATAAAAAATGATAAGAAGCTTACTTTGGTTTACATAAAGATTGTAATGAGCCTTTTTCAGTGACACATTTTATATTTGTTAGTATTCATCCCCACCACTCCACGTATTATGGAGATGGAAATCTGTATATGACATCTCCACAGAACTCTAAATATTTTAGTGGCACCGAGACTCCTGCAATCAGGTACAAAAGTAAGGGTTATTTCCCTCATTGTGTACTTCACAACCGAGCCAGCCAGCCAGGGAACTCTCCTAAAAATTGTGCCGCACGCTATATGGCTGAGCCAACAACTATTCAGTTGTGCCGTGACCGGATCTCCACAAGTTTATAATGCACAGTTTTCTGGCTGTCTAATCTGTTTCTCCTCCAAAATAATATCTAACTTGTTGTTCTTGTGCCATATCTAACAAAGTCAGCATAACACTGCACCCTGATATACCTGGTACATTGCCAGAGTCAAGAGCAGGAGCAGGACTAAAGGAGCTCCTCGGCTAAGTGTGACCATTAAGTGATCCTCCTTGCAGTCCTTGGTCCACTTGGTATCTTAGGAGTAATTAGTGACTGAAGGCAGCTTTGTCAAGGTGTAGTCTCCTGCCTTAAAGAGAGTGACAATGTGACCTGACAAAGAATATCCCTCAACAATGTGGAAGCTTCCTGTAGGGCTGCACTTATCAACCACGTGGCAGCATTTTCTTGCGATCATTCCATTGCATCCTATGGTACAGTGCCTCATGTCCCATCAAACCACCAGATGGACCACCTCACTTACACATGGTTGCATTCAGCTGGCCTGAGCCATAGAGAATGTCTGGCCATGTTATTGCTGTCCTAACAAGAACCATTATGACTGCTCCGCTACACATGGCTACATCTCATTGAGTCACATGACAAAGACATATGGCCCAACAAATTAGGAACTTCTATCGGCAAGCCATCACCCAGCAAACTATAAATAAGACTTCACCCACCAAATTTATATAGAGATCTTTGACACACTTAATAAGACTCTAACCCTTTTCCAAACAGAACAAAAGACAAGACTATGAATAAGGGTGATCTTGAGGTTCCTCTCTCTCTCTCTCTCACACACACACACACATACACAAGCATGCAGGCACAAATACATGCTCACACGCAAAAAGATAGTCTTAGCTTCTACTTACCCAGTATATCTGATACCTCCATCATTCTACTTACCCAGAACCTACCTATCCCACAAATATGAAGATATGTTGTCTTCTTTGAAATTGCACTCAAATTGAATCTATTCAGTAATACCTACAAGATCGGATATGTGAATTCTTATGCATTTTATTAAAAATTTTGTTCATTCATTCTCTTTCTTATAATCTAATTCTTAAATTGTAATAATACATCATTACCCCATAACATGGTAAAAAAAAAGGTCTTGCAGAACTTGATACAAACAGGTTACTAACTCCATTTTAAAGGAAAAATAAGTGCAATCTAATGCAAGAAGAAACAATTCTAAATGGAGTCAAGGGATCACCAGGCTATGGCATGAATGAATTGCTTTTATAGTAAGTGTAAATACTTAAAATTTGCAATAGAGTAACTCTGTAACTGCTTTGTTTTAGAGCAGCCCTGCTCCACATTTTGGAAGGAAAAAAAGGCTAGTATGACTACACAATGAGAAGAGTGGGAGCCTTAGACAACGGAGCAGCAAAATAAGGATACTTCTCATAGTCAGTGGTAGAGTAACGACATGTTAAGGTGTAAGTTGTCGGTTCAAATCCAATAAGGGGCTTTGACTTTTTTCATAGGGGACAACGATGGCAATGGTTCTAAAACAAGAAACACAATATAAAAGGATTAAACATGTTAAAAAATATATAGGAAACAAGTGCAGTAATGACAGATAAATGCCTGTGTAAATTAATCTCATTGCAGAATATTTCTTATTTTCCACATGCATTGCATACACCACAAATTCCTGTCAATTTTCCTCACATTTTCATGTGCATTTACAATCACACAGAGAAACCTTGCTTACATTTGCCAAGGAAGCTTCGCATGAAATTGCAATTTCCACCTAATAGTGCAAAACAAGTTTTCATTATATAAGGTTTCAGTCTCTCAGTTGTCCCCTTGAACGGATGACCCATCAACTTTTTACATAACATTATAGCGTTAATCTTATCATTCTGAATGATCTATTCAGACAAATAGCAGTCATACTAAAATTTAATGTTAAAGATCATAACATTTTCAGTTGAACAAAATCTATAAACATTTTCAGTTGAACAAAATCTATAAACGACCATGTTGTAAGAAATATGGTTCTAAGGAGTTCCATTTTGGATGACGATATCGTACATCAAAATGATATGTAAATACTGGGGCAATTCAGATTCAAGAGACATCCAAAAAGGACCCACATGATAGTTCACTTAATTGAACATCCAGCACAAATTAAATGAATAACTTTTTCTCTTATCAGTAATTTCTGCAACTTTTTCTATTTTTAATCAGATCACACATAATTGAGCATCCAACAATGTCAAATAAACCAAACCCAGACAGAATAAATCAATAAATAAATAAAAGCCTACTTCTAATTTCAGCAACTTCTTTCATCTATGCATTATTCAATAATATCCTGACAATCACCAAACCTAATTAAATCCATAATAATTATTTAAATAGCATATTTTATTTGAAAAATCAGCTCAAAATTTCAAGCATGTGAACAGAACAGAATATCACTGCAAGGTCAAATAAATGGTCTTTGTATGCATGTCAGTCTGTATACACACGCACACACAAATACGTTCTTATTGTATTCAATCCAATCAATAACATAGAATTAGTAAACAATATCACCATATTCAGCAATCCAAGGTCTCTGACAGTGATGCAAACAAAAAGAATCTACAACATTTTGACAATTCCCTTTGAATAACTTTCTTTTTTCATGAACCATGAAAGGTAAAATATACAACTATACACTGAATATACAAATATAAAAGCTGCAAATTGTATAATTCTAGGGTTTTCACTTTCTTTATTATCTATATATATATATACACACATATGTATATTGTGTATAATTTAATTTCATTAGAGACGATAGTGTGGTATCGACCTAGCTTAATAGAGTGAGGGAGACTTACTTGGGTCCTCAGCATCTCCGTCTCTATACTGCTACTACTACACTTCATTTTTAGTATTAAAATCTCACATTTCTTCTTGTGGAAACTAAAAAGATCGATAATCCCGACGGGGCAATTTATTTTATTATTATTTTTTTTAACGGTCCTGATTTTGTGGGAAAGTGCGACCCATTCACCATTGGTTGTCATAATTTGAAAGTTTTGCATCCAAATGGTTATTCAAGGTTTTCCTAACTTCAATAAAAAGATATAAAGAATGAAAAATGTTATTCTTAAATTAAGTTAGGGTTGTCCCTGAGCGCGTTGGCAAGGATTTGAATAACGGCGTTAAGTCCAAGGATTTGAATAACAGCGTTAAGTTACTTAAAGTCTCGTTTTCAAATTGCACTTTGAACTTGAATAGTATGTGTGTTATAAGGTCGATACACGTGCTTTAATAAAAAATATAAAAAATATTAAGGTTTGTTCCAGGGGCATAACCGCGTTAACAGATTCCAAAGGTAAATTTTTGAGGTATTACTTTCGAATTGTATTCTTACTTAAATGATGTGTGTATTATGGGGTCCATACATGTCCTCTAAGGAAAAAATAGAAAATTAAGTTAGGTTTGGTTTGATGGGATGGAAAGTGGTGAAAAGTGAAGGTAAATGGATTTTAAAATTTTTTTTTTGGGTTTTTACAATTGGAAAAATAAATATTTGGAGAAAATTATTTTTTCAAAACCAAACTTTTCTTTAAATATATATATATATATATATA
>JAOTQH010000001.1:7323629-7336736 GCA_025631255.1 Cornus kousa | reverse complement strand
GTACATTGTTTCAAACATAGTGGATCGATTTACTTAGGACTGCATAGTCCATGAGGTTTTTCCTACACAAGCACTTGGCCTATTTTACCAACTAGGTTTTTCTCGCTAAAAATATCTACTTGTTAACTCTACTCTTTAACTCTACTTGTTTTACTTTTCGGTATTTATATTTGTGATTGCGGATGGTTAATTAATCATATAATTTAATCAATCATAAATTGGATAAGTTGACCTAATAATCATATCCAGGTCATTAAAGAAGTTAATCACAATTAAAATTAACTAAAAACTTCCACATCCCGCGTTTAAACTTTTTCACATTGTCTACCTAACTACAATTAACCTAATGGTGTAGTGCAACTCATCATAATTCATCAAACTAATTAACAATTGTATCCAATAAAAACCATGCATGGCCATCACTAAACACAATTACAAAAAGCATTTAGTGTAGAGAAAAATCCTCAATTAATCACACATAAGACAACATGCAACCAACATAGAGAATCAATAAAAACCTTGGTACAACCAAGTTTGATTACACAAGACCATAGCACTAATTACAACATATAATTCCCGAAAAATTGAAAGACAAAAGTTTAATTACACAAGCTTAGGGCTCATCCAAGCCCTAAGTGAAGGACTAGCCACTCATGGAAAAAGTAGTTTTTATCAAGGTGTCTTCAAGATCCATCTCCAAGCTTGGGTTCATCTTTTTCTTCTTCTTCTTTGGTTGAAACCCTAGAGAGAGAGAGTAGATCTAGAAGTTCTTCTAAGCTATTCTATTATAAAATGTCTAACCCTTGTAAAGATGATTCAATCCTATATTTATAGGTATCCCTTAGAGGTCAAAACAAGTCAAACATGTACCATCCAATGATTTAATCACGTAGCCCCTTGGTCCTTGAAATTAGAGCCTAAAACGAGCAATTAAAATTGCTCTACTTAAGTAACGATCGATCGTGGGTTCCTCTGATCAATCGCATTTTGAATAGGATTAATCATGATCCATGACGGTTAGGCTTGTTCTTATCTTCTCCAGGATCGATCGTGGGAATGTAGGATCGATCGTAAAATTTTCAAGATCTATCGTGATCATGAAATTGGTTGACTAAGCTAATCTTCCTTAGGACCGACCGTGGGAATGCAGGATCGATCGCAGAACTTGCAGGATCGATCGTAGAACTCCACTTTTGCAATATCTGGACCTTTCTTCCGCTGTATTTGCTTGACTCCAAAAAGACTTTAATGAACTGAATTTAGCCCGTTTGAACCTTATTGACCTGAAATCGATAATAAAACAAATTAAGACTAAAACAAGAAAGTAAGGATAGATGAAGGGTCTAATATACCCAAGATTAGGGGCTGAAACATGCAGAATTCAGCACTTATCAACTGTCAATACCTGGTTGAAAGGATCACATCTAGAATTGAGAGATGTACCTATAAATTCTTCTCTTATGCTGGGAGGGAAGTCCTTATCAGGTCCATGTTGTGCTCTATACAATCATACTGGTCCAGTCTTTTGTGTAACCCAAGAAAGTGTTTGATCAGATTAATCAAATTTTAAGAAGTTTTTATTGCTCTGGTGTGGATCTAAAGAAGAAGGGAGCCAAAGTGGCTTGGGTTACTATCTGCAGACCTAAAATCTATGTGGGTTTGGGCTTCATTGACTTGGAAATGTCTAATGTTATTGCTTCTCTTAAACACTTAGGGCTAGTTTGGTGTGATGGAATGAAATGAGAATGGAGATGGGAATGGAATGAGTATGGAATGAAATGGTCATTCCTTTTGTTAGAATGTGAAATCATTTTAATGGAATGACCATTCTCTTAAGAATAGTGGAGAATGATGATTCCAATTTTTAAATTGGCACCAAACACAAGAATGGGGTAAAAAAAAAAAAAAAAAACCATTCCACTCCACTTTCTTTTATTCCATTCCACCACACCAAACTAGCCCTTAAAAGTTATGCATTAGAAATGATAGCCTTTGGGTTGCTTGGACCAATAGAAACCTCATCAAGAGAAGACATATTTGGACAGTTAAGCCTTCCTCACTATGGTCTGGTTCCTGGAGGAAGCTTTTGAGGCTTAAGGGTATGGTAAGAGGTCTCATTAAGCACAGAGTAGGTGCTGGTAGTGGCACTAGCTTATGGGTTGATTACTGGCTCCCCAATGGTCCTATTGTTTCTCAGCTTGGGCTCATTGAGGTGGAAATTCTACAACTGGACATTGATGTCACAGTTGATAGCATAATTTCCAATGCTCAGTGGGATATCCCATATGTAATACAGTTCTCAGGGTTCTTCCAGTCTCAATCATTCACCTCCCAGTTGCAGAGTATCTCACCACCATCTTATTCACAAGATGTAATAGAATGGTTGCCAAGTCCTTCTAAGACTTTCTCAATGTCACATATAATCGGTTACTTCACTCCTCCATCAATCATTTTTTCATGGTCTCAACTGATTTGGTTCAAGCATCATATCCTTAAATAGGGTCCTGTGGCATGGTTGGCAGCTAAAAGTAGGTTTTATACACTCGACTCCAACCAATGCAACACAAACATTACACAAATGCTTGTGACCTGTGTAATTCAGATTGTGAGACTATGGATCACCTTTTCTTCAAATGCAAGTACAGTTCACACATTTGGAGGTTTAATTTAACTATTCACGTCAAGGCACCCCTCATCTTATGGGACTTGATAATTGGAGCCTTCCTGCAAACAATGATGGCTACAACTTTCCCAGATGTGAAATAAAACTGATCCATATTCAGTTGTTGGCAATTGAAAAGGTCAAAATAATTCATTTACATACCTAGATGTTGTGTAAGAGAGTGCCGAATCGATACTTTTAAGTTGGAGAAATTCTACTCAAACTAATTAAATTTCTTTTAATTCTAATTTCAAAAGATTTCATGTTTTCAAACACAAATTGAAGATAAATGAATTTTTAACTATGAATATCTTAAGCATGCCCCAATGGAATTGTTGAACAGTTTAAGTTTTGCATGTTGAACAGTTTAAGTTTTGGACGGTGATAGAGGGAATGAAAAAAAAAAAAAAAAAAACGAAAAACAAAAACAAAAACAAACATCGCCATCATTTAAAATGTTTAATAATGCATTTGTATAGCTCGCTAAATTTGATTCAAGTAACTGTTTATTATTATTGGTTTTCAATACGTAGTCTAAACTATTCAGTACTGATTATGCCTAGGGATTGCTCGTAATTAGTTTGATAAGTAATATAAATTAAGAGACTGATAGATGGAGATAACTAACAATAGCAATGACAACTAATATTAATTTTCATCAATGTTTTGTTCAAGATGGAAAAATCTTTAGTCGATGTGGGGTTATGGGGTAGTGCGTGAAGACCGAATTCCAGCTAAGGTGGAAATTGTTGAGTTTTGTGGCTCGAATTCGGTGTGCTAGTAGTGTTCTGGAAGAAATGAACAGGTTTAAGTTATTTGGAACTAGTTCAATTGTAGTGAATGAAGATGAAACAAATTCAAGTTTTTTAGAACCAGTTCAATTGGGGGTTCCTAATCAATTTTGGAAGCTAGAAAACTTGTGGAAAGAAGCTAAAGATTTGGGAAGAAAGTTGTGGTGTTTTAGGCTGTTATTTTAAAGTTAAATACTGATATAGTAACTCATTGTAGGCAAGTTGGGGAATTCTTATCCAATAAGGAATTAAGTTTGAAAACTCTATAAATAAAGATGGATTTAAGTAGAGAGAAAGGGATAAGATGTAAGGGGATTAAGAGTAAGTGTTGTGAAAAGATGTAAGAGTATATGTAATTCCCGAGTATGTAGATATGCAGCCTCAAAAAAGATGATGAGTGAGTAGGTTTTGACATGTAGTTGTATATTCTCTTCCTTGATTGATAATAGTAAAATCTCTCGCCATGGACGTAACCCTAGAGTTGGATGAATCACGTAAAATGTTGTATTGTGCGTAAATGTGTATGATTATTATTTCCGTATATACTTGTATAATAATAATAAGATGACAAAGTAATTCAAAATCGACTATTATTTAAAAAAAAAAAGAAAAAAAAAAAAGAAAAAAGAGAGGAAGCGAGCCCTAGTAACCGAAGGAATTCCTTTATATTAGTAAAGTTAGTTAACTAAGATGACAAAGTAATTGAAAATGATATTATATTTAAGCTTTTTACTCTGTTAGCCCAAGATCAAGTCAGAGACTACCTGATATATGAAACATAGGAAGGAAGAAAATGTGTGGAGGGATGATAAGAAGAGCTGCACAAACACCTTTAATCGGTAAAGACGAGAAGAGATCTCTAAAAGTTATAGTAAATCGAACTCCATGTCTCTTTTAGTTGTTCTCGAGATCTCTAAAAGTTATAGTAAATCGAACTCCATGTCTCTTTTAGTTGTTCTCTGGAATGTGTGGATCCGTCGTGGACATATACTTGAAAAGAGTCATGGAATTGGTTTTTCTTGTTTTGTTCTAGTGTAGTTCACACATTCTTTGTGAAGTTTGTGTTTCTCTAGAACACACATGAATGTATATTTAGAGCCCAAATTGCGTGATAAAGCTGAAAATCGTAGCGTTTAAAATTGTACAAGTAAATAAAAGTTTAAAATTGTACAAGTAAATAAAAGTATTTAGTTGGAACTCTTTTATCATATAACACCTATCTTACATATTGCTAACCTAATTTCATATCCAATCTCTTTGAATATTTATAGCCCAATTTTTTATTTTTTACATTATAACACAATTTTACATTTAGCTAACAAAGATTCTAAATTATAAATATTTTGTAAATTACATTTATCTAAAAAATTCTAACTTGGAATTCTAACTTGGAATTTTTAAAGACAATCGTAATATCTGAAAATTATGTATTTGTTTATTTGTTAAGAATATTCTATAAAAGTGTATAAGAGTATTTTTCGAGCTATTAATTTAAGAGCGAGCTATTAATTTAAGAGCATGAAATTGTATTTGGCTACTGCACACTTTTATTATTTTATGGGTAATGCACACTTTTATTATTTTATGGGTAATTCAGTAAAAGTTAGAAGTTTGGTCTTTCAGAGTCGCATTACAAAAATATATTGTATTGTTTGTAGGCAGAGAAGAGCAGATGGGAACAATATTAAGCAAGACAACAAATTACAGGCAGTCTGTTTTGCAATCTAATACATCACAAACAAGTAATATATTTTCATTTCTGAGTGCTCATAGTGAAATTAATATAAAGCGGATCAGCAAAAGGTCATCTGAAGAAGATTCTCAACTAATATCTTTCAGTAAAACCCAAACATGTCGCGTTTCTTCAGAGGAAGAAGCTAAGTTTGCCATCAAATCCCAATGCAACATGGTTGCCACGAGAACTAGAGCACCTTCCTGCATATCAAAATCAATGTTTATACAATTGAAAAGTGAACTTTAATCCTGAAGATATCAACAATTCAACCCACCAAGAACAAGACACAATGAGTCCAAGAACATGTCTTCGCACCACTTGACCGGCCCCAGCCCTCCACGAAGTCTCCATGGTTTTGAATTCAAAGTGATTCAACCGGAGAATGCAGATTCTCTAATCCGAAAAATCACTTCTTGACCCTCCAAAGATGAATCTGACCATTAGATGTTCAGGAATCATCATTGGTAATTCACCTTCCAAAGTGGAGAAAGTTAATCTCTCCCCCTCATCCACATCTTCTTAATCTATATCTTTAAAGAAATACAACGGTGTCAGATAACCAGTTACCCACAGGCTTAAATTGTTGAGAAATGGATCAACAATGTTTATAAAAGCACTAGCACCCTCCCTCCCTCCCTCGTGCCTGTTGCACATGGATGGCAAGAAGGTCATAATACGACTAGAACGAACTCTCTTACAAAGCAAAATGGCAACAAAAAGAGATAATAGGGAAACAACTGCAAACACATTCATGAATCTAATTCTTCTAGGAACCAAAGCACCAATATGATGTTAGATGAATAGTTTCATAATATTGAACTAACAAGGAATAAGCTGAACAAAAATATATATCAAGCTCTCACAAATGGAAGAAATAAGGATGCATCAACTAAATATTTAATTCAAGAAAAACTGTGTACGTCAATTAAACTGAGAATGAGAAGAGGAACTAATCATGTGCCAACCAGAAAGAATACGGATGATATCGAATCCATGCCAAAACAGTTAAGCCACATCTCCCCACTTGGTGAAAATCCACTTCATCCATGTAGAAAAGCAATGTCTTGATAGGTGTTCTGGCAAATCAACCTACAAAACATAATAATGATAAAAAAAATAATAATAATAATAAGTAAATGTATGATAACAATTCCCTTTATACCTACCTACGCTATAACGATATATCTACTTCTTACATCTTAATCATTATCTTCATTATAGTTACTGTTACTATTCTTAATTCGAGCAACAGCAAAGCTTTTGATGTCCATCAAATCACACACACACACACACACAGATTGTTAATGTAAATAACTAAAAAATGCAGTTAAAAGGATGACCAGTGAAAAATAGCTCAGTCAGAACTTTAGCAAAGAGTACATCGTGAGAGTGCAGAACAGATTAGAAAGAGATTTTTACATCGAAATATTGAAATGCTGTCCATTTCACAGTGATTGATAAGAATCTTTCAGATGAACAAGTTCGGATTGGAATTACAAACTAAAAGTATTTCTGTTCAAGTAAATTCAAAAGATAGAAAAATCAATGCAGGTTCAATATGGGTCAGCTTCAGGATGCAATATGACTTCCCTAAGGACCTCCTTTTTCAAAAGCATTCAGCGAGTTTCTATAATACAGATGAAAATAACATGAGATTGAATACTAGGGCTGCAAACAAACCAACAAACCGAGATGTTCATTAATAGTTCAGGCTTGCTCGCTAAGAGCTCGACATGTTAATGTTTATTAAATAAACGAACAAATCTCAAACAAGATTTTCAAGCTCATTTACCTAGCCTAACAATCCTGAACTCGGCTCGTTAGTTCGTGAACAAGGCTCAATAATAAGCCCATTAATGTGTTTGTTACCATACATGTATATCCCACAAAGAATCGGGCCCTTTCATATTAAGAGGTCCATTGAGCCATATTCTATTAAAAACCCAAATAGCCTACATTAACAGCCAATACAACCCCCTCATATCCAAAGATCCCCTATAATGCAACAATATCTCAAATCTAAAATTACCCTACCCTACCTCTTTCATATATCTAACCCATCCGATTTGCTCTCTCTCTCTCTCTCTCTCTCTTCTCTTTTTATATAAGTAACTCTGTTTTTTGTGTTTTTTTAGTATCTGATAGGAAAATAAAAAATAAATTGAAGAAGAAGAAGGAAAAAAGACCTGAGCTTGGATGAATTATGGTGAGCCAAGCTCGAGCTTGGCTTTGTCAAGCTCGTCCAAACAGATGCCAAGCTCAAACACCCCAAAGATAATAAGCTTGATTTGTGTTGGTTCGTTTGCAGCCTGTTGAATACACATGAACATCTGACGTGGCAGGCCCCAAAGCAACCTGCCTATTAGTTTAGGAAGTATCCCATGAGGCTAACCTCAAAGTAGAATCAAACCCAGGACATCCATGTTCTTGGGCTTGACCAATGCTTCCACCCCCTTGGGGTTCATCAACTACAAACTGATCTTGCAATTTCTTTCCTTTTTTATTCTTTTTTCCACAACATACATTCCTTGTTTCATATAAATCGTGTTTCCCTAGCACTGAAATTCCTTAAGATAATAAAAATATATATATTGTTACAAATCTTACTGAATTAGTAAACTTTGTTGAGAACTAATCAAATCTTACTAATCATAAATGGTCAACGATGCATGGTATCACTAAAAAAAATTGCACAAGAGCAAGCACAAGTATGTAAAAAGAAAGTGATACAAACCGTAAAGATGCTCATCAGTTCAAATTTAAGATGAAGAATAATAAACTTACACTGCTCCAATAAGTAGAGTACCCATCAGTGGAGAGCATCCAATTTCCAGCCTTAGATTGCAAACCTGTCCTGTTATTTGACAGATCAAAGTCCAGTAGCTCATCGCCATAGTAATCATCATGATCAATATCTCTTCTCCTTCTCTTTCTACGCTTTTCTTTCTTCTTGCTCCTAACTCTAACTTCCCTTTCATCCAAATCAGACCCCATTTCTTCTGAGAATTCATCTTGATGTAACAACGGATATTTGTTAGACTTGCGAAAACTAATTCCGTTATTAATAAACAACAATTCCCAGGACTCAGGGGTCTGGCACTCCTCTGACAATCTGTAATGAATTGCCCAAGACTGCAAACCCAACCATTTTATTGATTCTATGGTTTTTCTCTTGATGCAGATTTCCATTATCAGCGTCAAACTACTGTCATGGCTTGCGGATGTGCAAATCTGTGACACAATATCTTTAATTTTAACCTTTGCCTGCTGGTCCTCCTCTTCACGTACAAGCCGTAGAAGCTGGCGTCCTTCACTTATAACCGCATTCAACAAAAGTAACTGATCAATAGATTCAAAATCACTGCACTTTGAAAGTATAATCTCAAGCCAATTTGACGGGTTACCAAAATCCATTGATTTCATCCTTGGTTTTAGAAATTTGCAGATGGTTTTCAGGAAAATATAGAGATCACGCTCCTCAAGGATAATAAGAAGATGATGACATAGAGAAGAGAAAGACTCCTCCATTAGAAACTCGTTTAGGATTTCCCATACTTCTTTTGAATCCTTTTTATAAATCAAATCAACAAAAAAATCCACAAAGAATTTAGTATCAATGAACAAAATTTCACCATCTTTTAGTGACTCGGCAAATTCATTGGATGACCAAAATTCAGGCACATTTTCAACAAAATTTTCCACTGTTTGCTCCACATCCAGATCAAGAAAGTAGTGAGGCTTCGTAGCAACCACAGCAGGTGATTGTCCATGTTTGCCTTTCCATTCAAGCTCCTCCCAACAAATGTCACGATTCACAAAGGCAAATTGGGATAATGCCTTGGCACCTTTTCTGGGTCCCAAATCACCATTACCAAAATTAGAGAACCACTGCAAGATACGTCTCGGATTTCCTGCATTGTTCAACAATTATGGCACAATAAGAACTTATAATTTCACATTATAAAGGTTTATTCAACCTAAAACAGTACAACCCCTGATGTGCTTTAATGTGACAATTTTATCGCAATTATAAAATATCGGGAAAACAACTGGATATCTATAACAATTGCCCATCCTAGCTGAACAAACACCTGGTAAACAGATTACCCATGAAACAATAAACCTCAATGACATTTTCATAGGCAAGAACAAAACTAGGACCTAGCAAATCTAGGTTGGCTGCACCACCCTTTTAAAGCAAAAGTAATAATCTACAAGTAGATATGAAGCATTAACACAATGGATTTCCATAATAAAAACAAACTCAACATGCCAATGTAACTCACCTTTAAAGAAATTCTTCAGCATGTAACCTTTTTTGGCTATGACATACCCTGCTTTATGTGGATGCTTCTCAAAGATCATTTGCAAAAGTTGAGCTACTAAACCCTGCTTTGGTGGCTTAGATCTCAACAGTTCTGCAAATAGCTCACGTTGATGATGAGGACTGATGGAAACTATACCCGAAAGAGTGTTGCAAAGCCATAGTTTAGCTTCAGAGCGACCTCCAGACAACATCAGTGACCATATAACAGATTCTAACTTATTTAAAAGATATATTCTCTGCTTAACGGTATCGTCATGACCAGCATTACTCCAGGTGGGTTCAGATAGAAGCAATCGAATCATTTTATGGCTGGAATACAAAAAATATTCAGCTCAACGCATTCAAATCAAATGGCAGAAGGGTATGAAACAATGGCGTCTTCACAAGGGCCTGCCTCCTGCTCTTGACTTATAGACATGAAGATTAATCCACGAACTATTCACAGTTCATCCTGACATTCCTACTAGGTTGACGACCAGCGATGCCTCTAACAGAGAGAGGAGTATTTCTGCTAAAGAAAAAAGCGGATTTATCCATGTTGTCGCTTACAAGTCAGTGGCATTTTCAATTATAAAGAAAAATCAATAAAATTAATTGGCAAAAAGGAAATTTAACATTAAATCACACGGTCAATCTCAAAAATCAAGGTTAAGAATCCAGCATCTCATTAATTCAGATAAAAGAAAAAATACAGAATTTAAGAGAAATTTGGATGTCAAGCCCTGGCAGGTGGCAATCTACGGTTCAAATAATTCACTACATAAACAAGTGGATTATAAATGTAAACACAAAAATCGAGCAATGAATTGTGTTCTATCAAGAAATTTAAAAACCTGAGATAAAACTTACATAGTGGAACTCAAAAAGGAAAACATCAAGCTACAAAGAAAACAGGTAATGTAAATAACTTCATCAAGCACCAAATAGTTAGATTCGTTTGATTTGGAATTCAAGATCTAGAAGTTCTGGGCCACGGGGGCTGATCCAGATCATTGCATTCATGGAAAAGTGAGATTTGGAGAAAATCAAAATGGATCTCTCATGATTTTAAGTTACTTTCTGCTATCATTTCAAACTCGAAAAGCAGCAAATGCAATCATGAATTTGGTAATGCCACTGATTTTTGGTTGTGACACAGATTCTATTGGTACCATAATGAGTTGGTCAGCAAGACTTAAAGGCTTTTGGCTTAACTACCCTACAAGGCATTTATGATTGTTTTGCACGTGTTAAAATAGTAAAAAGAAAAAAATCACGGTATCGTCAACACAATTTAAATGTTTTAGAAAAGAAATTTGAAAAAAGAATTTTGAATAAATTATCAGAGTCGCCTCTTTATGGAACTTATATCAGCCACCTATTTATTAGGGTAGTGCCTAGAAATTTTCACTTTTAAGACCATAACACGTCCCACAATGTCAATTCCACGTTTTTTGCAACAATGGCATCCAACAGAAAAGAGATTCAACCTGCATTAACACTAATCAACATTCCTTCTAATGCTAAACCAATGAATCAATTAAAATATTCTGACTCAATAAAAGGTGCAATGTAAATGCCTGGATTATCCTGAAGACACACTTGAGTCAGAGAATGGACCTGATAACCCATTTTGAGGGTATGCTCAAAGCAAAGAAAGCACCACAATGACAAAATATAGGACAGGATTTTCAAACAAATGATGGAACAGATTGTCAACATAGTTTGGACTCAATAGTTGAAGAGAAATAGTCTGCTTAGTGGGATCACCTAAGGTTGCAACAAGAAAGAAAGAAGAAGGGGAAAAAAATAGCAGGACAAGATACTGATAAACCTAAAAAAAGTTCTTGCCATTTATTATATTTAGAATTTCAAAACAAGAAAAATAAAAAGTGGGAAGACAATGATAGACCAGAAATTTTTCTTTTCATTACTTATTCAACCACTTGCGACTTCCAAAATGACATGATTAATTGCAGGGAACCCAATTCATGGCCAGATATACGAAGATAATTAGAAAAATGGTAGACTGAAGCAATTTATTAAAGAGTGACGAACCATGAATGTTCCTTCAATTGATTTCAGCAGAACTTCAAATATGTTCTTAATGACTTAATCCGCAGATGTACTGCTCAATTTCTACAACCTATCAACACAACAGAGCATAATTGGTTACAAACTTCAAGTACGCAAATTTCAATCCTTTTATTTTTTTCTTTTGGTAAGTCAAATTTGAACCATCTGTATAGCCAATCATGCATGCTAGAACTTCAAATTTTCTACATACTAAAACCACTGGTTTGATCGTCAATACACGGAAAAACACGCAGAAACAGGTCTATATTCCAATATGAAATGCAGTTAATCTAATCTGAGGTGTCCATATTGTAGCTGGGCATTTCGTGCCAGCAACAAAAGAAAGCAAAACAGCTTTACGTTACTATTTTTGGATACAACTTGATCATTGCTTGAGATTTACAGCAAACGAGCATATAAGAAATGGGCAGATGTTGACAATGACATACAATTCTTCTCAAAATAAATGAATGGTAGGTAGAATCAGAAGTCAAAGATGAGAAGATGCAAATGATACATTCAAAGCCATACAACTGGGTAAGGTAAAGCAAACTACTTGTAGATGGTGGAAATTGTGAAATATATTGCCTCTCAATAAATGATAAACAAGCTCAAGAAATACATCCGAAACCAAAAAATTTCTCCAGATGTAAATTAGAAAATGAGTTTACTTTGAACCTAATCGAACTTATTAAAGGCGAAAAAGAAAAACTTACTCACTACACACTAACATCTATCTACAGCTATAACAAGGGCAAATATGACGGTTCACACCTAGCTAAAAAGTGAATAAAACTTCCACCCAGATAATTGATACTTAGTCCAAATCTGCTCCAATAATGCTTAAGTGAAACAAATAGCCAATTAACTGGTTCGATAATTTTAATCATGTTCTTATAAAAATGGATTTAATGCCTTCATAAATTAGATGAGGCAATCCCATTTTGGGTTAATTTTCAAAAGTGAGCAAATTTCTACTTTCCATAGCATACAAATGTGCTAATTCTTATTCAAAAATACAGATTATTGGTAGCAAAAAGTGAAGTCAGATAATCAGAAAACCAAAATTCATAATATAGGGTAAAGAGAGAATTTTTCACGTTTAGCATCCTTTGTTCTTTCGAAGGGTAAATATATATATATATATAGATAATCAATTGTTAGATTTGTACGCTTCAATTTCTATACTACAGTTAAGGATCGGTAATCGAAACTTGGAACTCTAGAAAGCTAAATAAGTTAAATTTCACAAAACAGAGCATAGAAATGCACACGTGTCTGTGTGTGTATATATATATATATGCATGTAGAAGAAAACCCTAGAAATCTTTAGCCGGCGTCAATTGAAGCGTACCTGAAAGGATATGCCTTCGCCGGAGAAGAAAGCTCTTTGCCTTGCATTAATTTGCAGATGCCTTTGGGCTTTGGCCCACTAATTATACACAGGATAGTCGGTCGGAAAACCATGGGTAGGACTTGGATGGGTCTAACCCGACAAAGCGGCAAACTATGGGTAGGATTTGGATGGGTCTAACCC
>JAOTQH010000001.1:7300522-7322814 GCA_025631255.1 Cornus kousa | reverse complement strand
GTTAGTTGTCTTATGCACAATGCACAGGGGCACAATTATATTAGCTATAGAATTTGAAAACATCGTGTTAAAATTTCACACTCTTATAATTCTTTTTTGCGCGTGTGATACTAAAGGGCCTCACATTTGAAAGTTTGCCTAGGGCCTCTCAAAATATTTGGAATCTCAGGGCCGGCCTTGTGTATATATATATATAGACACATATATTTATCTTTATATGCATGTATAAATTAGGGCTAACTGATTAATGTATTGCACATTTTTTGTGATCAGAATCACTACGGTTTAGGGTTTTTGATATCCTTTGATTTCCTCTCATTATATGCCTAAATTTTCATTCAACAAGTGTTTCTATGTTCTTTTTCTCTTTTACTGCTATGCTTGCCTGATCGTTTATATGCATATATGTGTGTGTGTGTGTGTGTGTAATAGAGCTAACTTAGAGGGACCTCCAAATTGGCCACCAACATTGAGTGGTCGTTGATTGATATTACTTTTAACTCTTATTTTGTTTGTAATCCAATCATAATATTGTATAAAGAAATGTTAAGAACAACACATATAGCATAAACAAGTACAGTATTTTTTAAAATTTATCCATGGATATATATATATATATATATATCGATTGATTTTTGTACATATCTATGCTTATAAATATATATATTATCGTGTCCATGCATTGGATCCTATTCATTAAGAATTTGTATATCTTATCGTCGCTGAAGGTTTTTTTATTTACTGATGACTAGGGATGCTTATTTTATTTTATGTGTTGTGAAATGAACTCCTATGTTATATTTAAATTTTTTTTTATTTAATTTTTTTTTTTAGAACATTTTAATGATTGCATTTAGATTCATATATTATAAAAAACTGACCAAAAATTAATTGTTTGTATACATAAATATATAATTTATTATTTTATTATTGCTGTATTCTACCGTACCCGTACCTGTATCCTTTTTTTTTTTAGATTTGCCACCCGTATCATGTTGTATCCGTATATGTGCTTTCTAGTTTATAATATGTTCCCATTATTTGAATGGTGTAATTACACTATGGTTGCAGTTGAAGAAGGATTAACCTCTAATGAATATATATTTTTTTGAATCATCATTGCTTTATTGATGTCAAGTTGATTGAATGACTGTATCACTGAGAAGGCTGATATGATTAAGATTACATATTCCTTAAATTTTTTTTATATATAAATGTAAATATATTATGATTCTTTTTGTTTTGATACTGTTAATTCAGGTGGTGTTATGTTGTGCTTCTTGTACCAGTGCTTATGGGTAACTCTGATGGACTGAATTATTTGCTGGCAGCTGGTGTTTGGTGTGCTACATATGCTCTTGTTGCAGTTCTTGGGATTTTTCAGATCTTCAATTTCTTCGTTACCTCCATTTTGAATTGATATAGCACTTCAAAAAAGCAATTATGGGCTATGCACAGCTAGTTATTGGCCCTGCTGGCAGTGGAAAGGTTATTGACTTAATTTTTGTCTTTGGTCCGTGTTATTGCTTATTTGCTAATTAACCGCATTCTTACTTGGGAGATTTAATTTGACACGTGTTTCTTTATGTTTGCATATGGTTGTTTAATAAGAACTTTATTTTTTCTTTTTAACTTCGTCTTTGGGCAAAGCATCTTTATATTACACAGTAATCGCTTTTCACTAACTATTTGCGTGTATAAAATTTTCTCCATCAGTCTACTTACTGCTCTAGTTTGTACAAACACTGTGAGGCTGTCCAGCGGACAATCCATATCGTAAACTTAGATCCTGCTGCCGAAAATTTTGACTATCCTGTAGCCATGGGTGAGTAGAGTTCATCTATTTTTTTATTCTGTTGTGAGTTTTATTGATTCGGATTTAGAGCAGCAAAGTGTTATTTGCTTGCAGATATTAGGGAACTCATTTCTTTGGATGATGTTATGGAGGAACTTGGACTGGGTCCAAATGGTGGTCTTATCTACTGCATGGAGTATCCTTGATATTTTTTTTGTTATATTGTTTATCAATTTTCTTTCCATGTTGATCATACATAGCTTAATTCTACTAGAGCTTACTGGCCATCCCAAAGATCATACGCACCTCTTGTAATCCTTCACCAGAGGAGCATGAATTTTACTTCATAATTTAAATAACATTTATTCTTTTTGTATGATTATTGGATTCAAATGTTGTATGGTCTTAAATCTCCACTCTCAGACACCTTGAAGAAAATCTGGATGATTGGTTGACAGAAGAACTAGATAATTACTTGGACGATGACTATTTAGTTTTTGACTGCCCAGGTATTTATGCTCCTAATTATAATTACCTATTTATCTATTTCATTTTAAAATGTTATATTGATAATGGAATTAGGAGGGCAAGGATATTTAGAATATGTACATTTGCAATGCCTAACCTTTGACTTATTACTTAGCTACTTGTGTTGTGTGTGGGTGAACATTACAAAGCTATCTAAGGAGTCACTGAACACATATGCAAACACAGAGAGGTGCCTAAGCCTAACTACGTTTTTTCCTTTAAACTAATGGTCATAAATGAACGTAATTAAAAAAATCAGTACCTTCCCTTTAGGCATCTTGTTTTCATGTAATTTTATATGTACTAACATGCCTTCATATTCATCTATTGGTATTCTCATATGATGAATGCTAAATTAAGTGTTCTTGTTAGAATGTTTCTGTTGATTCGAATTGACCTTCCTCCTCTCTTAATGTTGCTTGCCTAAAGATGTTATTCTAGAGATCTCCCTTCTCCTCTCTCTCTCTTTTTTTTTTTGTTTTTGTTTTTGTTTTTGTTTTGTTTTGTTTTGTTTAATAAATCTAATAGCATGCAAAATGTAGTTGGAAACTTTCTAAATGTTATAAGGACTGCCTAGACGTTCCTACAAATCTAAAGCACTATCTTCTTCTTAAAGTTTTGTAATTGGATCCTTTCTCCTTATCAGAGCAGTACTAAAGAAAAAACTTACTGTTTCTGTTGCCTTCTTTAATCTACTCTAAATGAAGTTATTACTTCATGACATTTCATGAATATTTACTTTGAAAACAATCCTCCTTAAATTGATTTATATAGCGTCAGACATTCGTCTAGCTCGTCAAGGTTAGCCCATTCCATGGCTAGAACCTTTTTCACTATCTGCAGAATGTTTAAAAGGAGTAACTTTTCCAGAATTCATTCCCAGCTACTTACTGTAATTTCATCCCTGCAAGATTTATTTACATATTTAAAGGGATTATTTGAGGGCCACATTCCCAAGTTTGAATCAAACGAATATTGGCTGAAACGATTGGACATCAGTGACGGGGACAATTGTTTGAGGTTATTTTGATTTGGGTTGTTGAATAAAAGAAATGAATAGATCCTCTTAAAAAGGTGTAAAACGAAACCTGCCTTGGCTGCAACAAACCAGGAAATGTGACATATCTGAATAAGTGAAGAAGAATTCCTATGATTAGTGTCAAGGAAATTGCCATTCCTCACCATGGTTTGAGAAAATATTAAATTGCATTAGAAATTTAGAGTGACCATAAAAACACCAATAAGATTCAATTGTGAACCCCAATGTTAAGTTCCTTCTGAAAGCCCCTTCACTATGTATTCTTTTTTCGTCATACTAGTTAATTTTTATAAATGGACAGGAGTCGAATATAAACTTTGATATAACTTTTGTGCTTCAATTTGTCAATGTAGATTTTCTTATCTCATCATTTCAATTAATGAGGCCTTGTTTCTTTTATGCCCATTTAGCACAGTTTAATACAATTCACACTTACCCCCAAAAAAGAAAAACTATAATATATTTGTGTGATGTTGTGGCCCGAATTTTATTTTGGAGCGGGTCAAGTTGAGACCTGGTTTTGGCCCGAAATTTTTTGCCCTGTTTTCGCTTGCAGGTCTTGGACCCTGTTTGGGACACTCTTGTAGCCCAGTATATAAGGAAGTTCAGGATTTGGAGTGGGTAATGAGTGCACTGAAAAACTCAGGAAAGAGTGAGAGTGAGAGCTACGTTTTTCACATAGTGAAATCTTTCGCTGGATCTTCGTTGTGGAGTTGGCTTACACTGAACCACGTGAATCTTTGTTGTTCTTTGTGTGGCGTGATTCTTGTTTTGTTCTTGGTTTGCTGTGTTTGTCGTAACAATGTGCATGATATACACTTATATCAAGAGAACCATTTCTGTGAACCAGATTCTATGATATTTACATAATAGCATTTATTTTATTTGCTAAATGTATAAGTTAAATCTAATTATATGCATCCTGGTTAGTTCATAATATTGGCTGTACTTGGTTAATTGTGTTGGTTAGGTAACTCACATTCAATACCTGTAATATGGAACATTTTCAGAAGAGTTATTTCAAGAATTATCCTACAGTACAAATTTATAATATTTTTATTAGCTTCTCCCCGCTATTCTTATGAAAGAAACTTTGTTCCCTGTTTCCGAGGCCAACTTACAATATGCAGTATGTCATGTAGTGTGGGAATGTTGAGGCTCATTGTTTTTGTACTTCTTTTATCTCAACAGGATTACATTTTATATCATCAAGAAATATTTTTGATTATTTTATAGGCCAGATAGAACTTTTTTCGCATGTTCCCGTGCTTAAGAACTTTGTGGAGCATTTGAAGCGTAAGAATTTCAATGTTTGTGTCGTGTACTTGCTTGATTCACAGGTTTGTATAAGGTTTTCTCCACTTATTCTAATTAATTTCAACATTTTGTTTCTTGCACTGGTTATGCCCCATAATTTTACCAAAACCAAGAGTTTAATTCTGTTTTGTTTTGTGTGTTTGTGCGTAGTTCATGACGGATGTGACAAAGTTTATAAGTGGTTGTATGGCTTCACTTTCTGCAATGGTGCAACTTGAACTGCCCCATGTTAACATTCTCTCCAAAATGGACCTCGTGACGAACAAAAGGGATATTGAAGAGTGAGTCCCTTTACATTAACTACTCTTTTCTACATTTAAGGTTGTTTTACTCTTTTACATTTTAATATATTTTAACCTTTTTGCTCTCAGTTACTTAAATCCGGAGCCTCAAGTTTTATTGTCAGAGTTGAATAGACGCATGGCTCCTCAGTTTGAAAAGCTTAATAAATCTTTGATTGAATTGGTGAGTTCTGAAGCAGGACATCGTTTAAAAGTAAATTCTATATTAATTGATATGTGATTTTGTAAGAAAGTGATTAACATATCTTGGTTCTTCTATCAATAAGATAGTGAAATTATTTCTATTTTTAAACCAAAAAGGAGTTTCAATTTATTACTCCATTAGTTTAAAAAGTTTTAGTTCTAATGCTGATGGCATCAACCAGCACTCAAACATTTGTGTAAGTTTTTTGTTAAAAAGAACCATCCCAATGTTAAGTTTGCTTAATAGAGCTCTCCGGGAATAGCAACTTGGTTGAACAACCGCTATTGGTATGATGAGCTTCTCCTCTATGAATTAATGATGAATTGGACGAGCAGCCCTTTTGATTCTATGATCTTTGGTGTTGGGTATGTTTGCAACATATATAGGTACATAAATAGGTGTATATGTCAAATATCTACATCCGTATATATTTTAAAATCCTTATTGGAAAGTAGTTTCATTATTCATTCACGGCAAGGATACATTTGACATTTTTCCCTATAATATACAATAATTTGTTAGGATATTTTTTTCCTTTCATAATCTTGTAAAGTGTTGATTATTATTATTTTCCTATGTTTCATTAGCATACAGGGGGATGCTTGGATTGTTTTATAACTGCTTTTTAAATACTTTTTGTAGGTGGATCAGTATAGTATGGTGAGCTTTGTGCCTCTTGACTTGAGGAAAGAGAGCAGGTACTCTCTCTCTATATATATATATATTTGTATATATCTCTCTCCCTTTCTCTGCATGTGCTTGTGCACACACTTATCACATGTATGTCTGCTTGCATGTGCATGCAGATATGAGTACAAAGTCCTATGTTTGCACACATATAAAGGATTGGAACCTTGCTACTAGGGTAATTATGTTGATTGTTACTATGATTTACTTTAGTTACACAGGGACCTCTACTTCGGTTTGAAAATTTTCAGTACTACTCCCTCTTGGACTCTCTGGAAATGGACACAATGGAGTTCCCTTACTTCCCCCACAATTTTATAAGATTTTCTATATTTCCTTTTCTGTTTTGTGGATAGGTGTAGCAAGGGGGAGCTTGTCCCACATCGGATCCGGATGGAAAAGTGAATGGGTATATACTGATTGGGTGTTAGCCCCACCTAATAGCTTAAGCTTTTGGGTCGGATCATGTAACACGCACCCCTTATAGTTGGTATCAAAGCCAGACCCAGTCTTTGACCTGGTATCATGCCAAGTGCCAGGCCCGGAGGGCGACCGGGTCTGCAAGCTAGGTAGGCAGGGTGGCCCGAGCCGCAACGAGGGCGTTGCAAGTTCAGGTGGGGGAGCTTGTCTCACATCGGATCTAGATGGAAAAGTGAATGGGTATAATGGGTTGGGTGTTAGCCCCACCTAATAGTTTAAGCTTTTGGGTCAGATCGTGAAGCACCTATAAAGTTGTAATTCATGTGAAAGTAGGCCAACATTAAAATTACAGAAATATACCTATTCAATTGAAAATAAAATAAAATGAAACTGAACACATCCAATTATTCATAATTGTTGGCAACCCCCATCAATCACCAGTTTTCTCATAATTACGGTATAATCCCAAATCTACATCATTCGACATATATTTGAATAATTACCAAAGCAATTCCTTTTTCTTTTTTCTTTTTTCTTTTTTTTTTTTGATAAGTATTACCAAAGCAATTCCATAACTCATTCCACTATCCTTTCCAGCAAGCTGCAGAACACAATCTCTCTATCTCTCTACCAACCATACCTGCACCAAGGTAACAATCATTTTTGATATTATGACATCAATACCTTTCAGCCCTATCTCGCTACCTCAATATGATTAATATTTGATTATAGACAATTCAAAATTAAAACCCAGCCAGAATCAGCCCCAATCACCATTGTATAGTTCCTTCTGATCCACCACCAAAACCAGTTCAGCTGTGTGAAAACTTCTATAGAGGCTATCAGATATGTAATTTTAATTTTAAGCTTTTGGAATTCGAGTTTCTTAATTTAGGATCCCATTGTGAGGGTATGTCGGACTAAAATTCATTGAGGGTTGGTCAGATCTCCAAAACAGAGGGAGGAGTATGCCATGTATTCTCTGCGTGACTTTTGTTTTGCAATATGGTGTATGCATGTTTATGCATGTATATTTGACTCAACTGCTTGTGCTTTGTTTTTGTGTCTTGAGCTTACAAATTTCAGTAGAATTTTGTCGACTTCTCAGTTCCCTCTATAGGATTAAATCCTCATGAAGGTGACCAAGGTGGGGGTAAGTAGGTGTGCGTAAAAAGCATTAAGCTTGAAGTAATGTTAGGTTGGTCAATATTGAAGTTCAGAACATGGCAATGGAAAAAATACTCCCCTTAATGGTGAAAAATCAGGATGGGTAACGAACCTGACTGTTCTTGAATAGCTCAGCTCCAGGTCAAATTGAGCTTGTTTAATAAGCAAATGAACTGAGCTCAAGCCCCATCTCCAAGCTCGTTTAATAAACGAGCCAAGTCCCAACCCGTGCTTTTGGCTTATGTGTTCCGAAGTTATATTACTGACGACTTTGACTAACATTGGGCTTTTCCTTTCCTTTTCAGTATACGGTATGTGTTATCCCAAATTGACAACTGCATTCAATATGGAGAAGATGCAGATGTGAAAGTTAAGGATTTTGATCAAGATGCTGATGATTAGGGGCTCTAATCTGTTGGCTGCTTATGAAAACTCGTTACTTGAGTTGCAATACTTGACAGAGGCCATTCAATTTGTGGGGGGGTTTGTTTTAAGAACAAAAGTTTCATATAACCAATCGAAACAGTGCAAGGATCTTTTGCAAGAAAGCTACTTCAGTGTTGGACCTTAAGTAAGCTACTTTAAAGATAGTTTCATCTTGTCATTGCAGGTTTTACATTTTAAACTTTTATCTCCCCAAGGATTTTACCTCAAAACATTGGCCTCTTAAAATCTGGATGTATCCAAATATTACGACACTATTTTAATTTACTTGAGCAGCAATACAGAAACAGTGACTGGTGAGCATTCAAAACTTCGAGCATGGTGTTCACTCACCATCTTCATCATCGATTTTAATTTGGCTCTTCTTTCCGGGTTGCTTGGCTTATTCAGATTGTGTCTGTTACAGAAACAAAATTTGCAGTCCGTCATTTTTCTGTCAATACCTTGGCCCCTTTTTTATTCTTTTATTTTTATTTTTTATACCGCAATACCTTGGGCATTGCAAGTAGCAGTAATTTTATCCGTACCATTAAGGAAACGGTCAATCTAACGTTTCATTATTATTATTATTTTTTGTGGGATGCTGGAGAATATATATGTATATTATTACATGCCGACGTGCAAAGCCGAAGAAGAAGATAAAGGTGGCCGGCAATGAGGAATTAATTATTATGTCTGTTAGTGTTGAATTTATGTGCTTCAATTAATTGAATGAAACATTTTCTTATTGTTTTGCAGCAGCAGCAGCATAACAATATTTACAGCTACCTTAACTTATTAATCATGCCTTCCAAATGAAATACTCTAATATATATATATATATATATATTATCATGCTTGCAAAATATGAAAAAGGAAAGAAAAATATAAATTTTTAGTTTACTATCTCTTATAATATATAAGTTTTCATAAAAGTTGGCTGTGATGGGTTTATAAACCATGTCAAAAAAATAAATTAATAAATAAATAAATATATATATATATATATATATCAAAAGTTGTATTGCAGTAATACTATCGAAAGATTGAGGGTTCAAGACCGTATCACATTATTTCAGCGACGGTCCGGGGCGGATGCACCCTTGAATATCCTAATTTTTAAAAAATTTATGAAAATGACCTCCTAAAATTACAATTCTCCCCAATTGGAATCTTTTTTTGGCATTTAATACTTCAAATTTTGATAATTTATGAAGATGACCCCACTATAATTATAATTTGCCCCATTGATTTTTTTTTTTCTTTTCATTTTATACTTTAAATTTTTAAAAATTTATGAAAAAAATTCTATTTAAATTACAAAAATAAATCCATCATATAATTTTGTACCCACAAATGAAAAAGCCGCCTCCTCACAAAATTTTATGGGTCCGTCACTGCATTATTTATACTTTAATATAATTGCATTTTATCTTAAAGGTATATATATATATAAATAAATTATATATTAAAATTTTAATTTTTAGTTTCGAAATTTTACTTCTATTTAGTAAAAGTATAAATTAATTATTCAGTAATTTAGAACTTATATATATGTGTGTGTATATATATATATATACAGTATTTGACAAAAGTATAACTTATTTATTCTAAAATAAATTTGAAGGGTTTATTTGTCTTTAAATGGTAAGAGAAGTAGACGGATCGTAAATTTTGCAGACAAACGTGGCATTTTTAGAAACGCAAACGGAAAGAGTCGAGTCAATGTTCTCATCTTGACATGATATGAACCATAGGATTAAAACTGTTGGGTCCCACTCGCGCGTGGCATAAAATAAAATCTTTCTTATTGACACCGAACGTCAATAGAGTTCCCTCTCTCTCTCCCTCTCCAAAAGTCTCAACTCTCAACTGCCTTTCCAAAATGCAAATGAAAAAGATATATTACTAATATTCCTCTCTATACTCCCTCTCTAAAGTGCAAAAGGAAAGATTTGGTGGTTATCAGTCAACGGATCCAAGTTATCCGAAACAAAACTAATATGAATTTTGATCTCATCGAAGATGTCCCAAGCTGATGTCTCTTACAGGTTCACTGTAATTTCAACTTTCTCTGGCTTAATTTATATAATTATATATCTATGTGTATCGATTCCCACTATGTGTTTTTGTGATTGTTTGGTGAATCAAGATAGATTATTGGATCACTTCAATTTTTCATTGTTATTTACCGGATTAGATTTTTTTCTTTTTCTTTTGATTGCGATCTTGCTGTATTTTTATGTACTAGTGTTTCACGATGATCTGTAAGTTTATGTTGATGGTTCAGCTTATTTGTCTTGATCATGACTAACCTTTTTTTTTTTTTTTGTGTGTGTGTGTGTGTGTGTGGGTAATTTGGCTATTGAATCATCTCAAACCTCAAGAAAGTCAAAGGGTTCGCAATTGTAGATAATTTTGAGAAATATATATGTATCAATGCAGGTGCTAATGTCAATTGTAAATTGTTTAGGCTTGTAGGATCTTTTTGGAAGTTGAGCAAATGTTAAGAGCAGAGGGGACTCATAAATTTTTAGTTGATTTTAATTGGTACATAACTTATATCAAGTTATTCAGAATGTCAATATTTAGGAGCATGAAATGATGAATGAAAAATGATTGTGTAGTTAAAAGATTAAAAGGAGGTGGCAAAAAACTTGACGATTTAAAACAGGCTTTTCAAGCACTTCGTAAACCTAATTGGTTACTTCCAATAAGGCAGATTTCTTTTTTAAATGCATCATCATCATCCTTTCCTTTATCCCCCACCAACGGGGTTGGCCACATGGATTCTCTTTTTGCAATCCTTTCTATCATGAGCCATTTCTCCTATTAGATTTAATTTTTTAAAATTATTTCTTTTCACTTCATTCCATGTTAGTTTTGGTCGACCTCTTAGCCTTTTACCTTCTATGCATATCAATCTACCTCTCCTCACTGTCGCATGTATAGACATGCCCATACCACCCAAGTCTACTCTCTCTTATTTCTCACTAGTAGGCGCTACACCTAATTTCTCCCTAATTCTCTAATTGTTAATTTTACCTCTCCTAGTTATTTCCAACATCCATCTTAATATTCGCATTTCAGCCTCATGGATGTGTTGTTCGTGTTTCTTTTTTAGCACCCAACATTCCGCTCCATTTTTAATAGCCGGTATAGTGATGGTTCTATATACTTTTCCTTTTAGCTTAATTGGTATTCGTTTATCGCATATAACCCCACTAGCATTCCTCCCCTTTGTCCAACGTAGTCCAATTCTACTACTTTCATCATCATCAATCTCTCAATCTTTTTGTACAATTGATCCCAAGTGTCGAAATTAGTTAATTTGAATAATGCTTTGGTCTTGAATTTTTATTACTACATTATCATTCTCTATAGCGCTATTAAATTTACATACCATGTATTCCGTTTTAGTTCTACTATTTTGACTCTAGTGCATTTCTCCAATCTACTAATTTTGTTGCTAAGGTTTCCTTAGAGTTATCCAGTAGCACTATGTCATTCGCAAATAACATGCACCATGGAAGGTGTCCTTGCAAGTCTTTTGTTATTTCATCTAATATTACCAAAATAAATATGGACTTAGTGCCGAACCTTGGCGTAATCCTACTTTTATAGGGCAAACATTCGTCTCTTCACATATAGTACAAACTCTAGTCTTAGTATCCTTATGCATATCCTGAATAAGTTCTATAAATCTTTCCGGAATATGTTTTCTTCATAGGCCCACCGAATCATTTCTCTAACTTGGGGCTTTCATGTAGTTTATGCTCTCTAGGGATTTCACTTTTCTAGGAAATCCCCCCATTGCTATCAAATGCCTTCGCTAGGTCTATTAAAACCATGTGGTTTTTTTTAAAAAATATGGGAACACAAATTATGAGCTAGTATCTTCATTTTCCTTGCATTGCTTCTTAGGACAAGCATTTTATTATATCAACTTGACAATGAAAAATACACATCCCCTTACTTCACTAAAATTAGGAACAACCTTCTTTTGGCAATTCTAGATCGGAATTGTTCTTTTTTGGATGTGAGGTGGTTAGTCTCATGGGTCAGCAAGTCTTTGTAAGTTAATCTTTGGGATTATTATTATCAAGGTCCATTAACGTTGTTTTGTTTGTCATGTAAATAAAAGGAAAAACTTTTATTTGCCCCTGGTAAAAAAATGTGTGCACGTATCCTTTGTTACCTATTCTAATAGTAGCAAAGTTTTCATGTTCTTCTCTTTTTCTTATTTATTCGTTTCTTTGAAAAGTATGCATCATTAAACTTCCAACTGTTTCCAGACTGAAGACAGCGATATCTTTCCAAATTCAAGTTCTGCCTTAAACAGCAGTTTTCTTGACACCCTATTGGATGGCCTCCACAATCGAGCACTGGGATTGAAATCTCATCCTGTCAGCTTGGAATGGAATGAAACTACTATACCCGCACCCCCCGAGTAATCTCAAATCACTTTTTGATTCAAAATTTGTCACATGGGGATTGGGCGGCTTGAGATTCCATAGTTTGTGGGTCATTAATTCAGATATAATTCCACTATTAAAATCATGCCCCAAATGCTGGAAAGGGTTGGCATTGGAATGGGATTCCAATGCTCAATTCCAATCATGGCCTATTATTTAACATCATGAATATTGTCTTTATATGTTTACCTTATTGTTGATATGGATTGGCATTCTTATCCGAACTAAATAAATTAGAACTCTCTCTCTCTCTCTGACTGTGTGGGTGTGGTTGAAATTGGTAGAGAAACATTAGGTTTAACCAGTAAAACTGTTCCTACTTATTTAGTTGTAATTCGATTCTCTTATACTGGGAATCTAACAATCCTTGCTCAAAATTTTTTTGGTTGCTCTTTTAATCTTTTGACAGAAGGGTAGTGGCTCAACCAACTTCTGTTTTTCGTATCTGTTCTCTTTTTTTTTTTCTTTTTTTTCTTTTTAGTTTTTAGTTTTTTTTACATTTTTTTAATAACAGAGGGTGTCCTAGCCTCTTAATGCGGACTATTCCCTTCAGATACATGCAATCATCCCCAAACCATGGGTATAGGGTAAACCTAGTCCTAGGGCAGAGGTTTTTGATGCTTCCACAAGACCAACTGGGCTAATGGCCTAGTGGTAGCAACTGCCCTTTTTTCTTTTTTTTTTTCTGACACTTTTTTATTCCTTTTTAGTTTATCGTTAAATTACTCCATTTTTCTAGTTAATAAGGTGCAAGATAGGCTAATTATTTTTGCGCTAGATGCCAGATTTTAGTAACTATATGTCCAATATAATAGGTCTTCTTTTTTGTTATATTTGTAAATACCTATCCAACCATTTAACTCTTGTTAACCACCACCAGCTTGGAGAATCTCGATCATGCAGCATTGTTACTTCATAGGGCCAAAGCATTTAGAATTTGAATTGTTGTTGATGAATATTGTGCATGTAGTTGAGTCAGCAAACACTCTTCTTTGTTTTAACTATATGTCTATTAATTTAATTCTCTGGGATCGATTCCTGCTAGAAGCAAAAAATTCCTTGGAGGGGGTGTGTGTGAGTAAACACTTGGAAAAAAAAAAAAATATATATATATATATATATATAGAGAGAGAGAGAGAGAGTATATAATTCTCTTGTTTCTGAATATGATGTATATTATGGTTGCATGTCACTTGTTGGATTAATGTAATTTCCTCTTTACTTTCTCTGCAGCTGTGGATCTTGTGGGTACCCTCTGAACTTATCCTCTTCTAATCGCATTTCTGGCATAGGTTCTGAATATCACAAATCCATTAAAAAAGGCTATATCTCCTTCCTCTCCATCGATCTCAGTCGTTTCACTCAGGTTGATGAGGTAAACTGTCTTCCTTTTCCTTGGGGTCGATATCGTTCCAAAACCAAGCTTCTTTGTCGTAAATGTGGGGTTCTAATTGGTTACGGATGTGGAGACTCACCTGCTCTATGTGGTTTTGACTCACCCACTTCATCTCGCTCAGCTTATAAAAAGTTCATGATAAAGATCCGAACTTTACAACCTTCAGAAGAGTGATAGAAATCTGACATGGAGAATCCTTCTAGAGACGGTCCTACCTCCATTATGTACCTTCCTGATGATTGCCTGTATATTATTTTCCAAAAGCTTGACAGTGGCTCTGATCGCGAATCATTTGGTTTGACTTGCCATCGCTGGCTTCATATTCAAAACTCAAGTCGCCGATCCTTACATTTTCTATCTCAAAGTAGCTACAGCATTAATGTCTTCCAGTTTCATAGTTTACTGAATCGCTTTCGGCAACTACAATCATTGTCCTTATCTGGGTGCATGGATCTACCTGATTCAGCCTTGAGTCAGCTGCAAAATTATGGCTCAAAGCTGCAGAGTCTCTATTTAGATTGCTGTTTTAAAATCACCAATAATGGGCTCTCCTCGGTTGCTACTGGCTGCCCTTTGTTGACATCTATCAGTCTTTACAGGTGCAATGTTAGTGACATTGGGCTAGAGACTTTGGCGAACTCTTGCTTAGATTTAAAAGATGTGAATCTCTCATATTGTTCACTTATTTCTGATCGTGGAATAAGTGCTCTTTCACAAAAATGTCATCAGCTTCGAGCAGTCCGGATATCTTACTGTCGGAGCATAAGCGGTGTTGGCTTTAAAGGCTGCTCACAAGCGTTGGCTTACTTAGAAGCTGATTCCTGTAAGCTTGAACCAGAAGGGGTTTCAGGAATTGTTAGTGGAGGTGGGCTCGAGTATCTGAATGTTTCTAGCCTAAGCTGGGTCAATGGTGGTGGTTTGACAGCAATCGGGGCTGGATTAGGCACAAGGTTAAAAATCCTAAATTTTCGTATTTGCAGAACCATTGGAGATGAGTCTATTGTGGCAATTGCTAAGGGGTGTCCATTACTTGAAGAGTGGAACTTAGCAGTATGTCACGAGGTTAGGATATTAGGGTGGGAAGCAATTGGGTTATATTGCTGTAATTTGGCGAGACTTCATGTGAATCGGTGTCGGAACTTAAGTGATCGTGGGTTGCAGGCTCTGAGAGATGGCTGCAGAAAGCTCTCAATTTTGTACATTAGTCAGTGTCACGAAATCACTTCTACAGCAATGGAATTGTTCAAGTTTTTAAGAGCTGGTGTGGAGATCAAAGAAGAAGAAGTGATGTGTATTGCGCCTGTCTGGGCCTTTCAAAGATTTAGGTAAAACAATCAATTTGACAGATGAAGATGATAGAAAAAAGCCTCAATGCAAACTAATGCTTCAACTTACGGAAAGCTCGAACCTGGCTGAAGATGTATGTATCAGCAGCAGAAGGGTCTCAACTTCTTAAGTGACTGGTAAGATTTTATTTATTTCGAAGTTATATTGATACATTGTTAAACATCCCATTGTTTGTAGCTTGGGTACATATTCTTATGTCAATAGTAATTAACCTGTTTATCGCTAAATATTCCATTTTATACTCACTTATCCTTTCTATTATTATGATATCAGTATTATTATTATTATTATTATTATAATTTTTTTTTATTTTATGTGACCGTTTGAATTGTTTGGTTCCAACTGCACCTTGACCCTGCTTGATCCCCAGGTTATTCTGCCAGTTCAAGCACAGCTTGCATAGCTCAATTAATTTTCCCCAACGGGGCTTTTACCAGTATGATCATCAATTGATCAAATCAGGGCATGTTACCCAAGTCTCGATTGGGTTTAAAACCCGATTGATGTACCCGATTCACAATGTGGCAATGGTTGAACTAAACATTTGAAAAAAAGAGACTCCTATCGATTACTGTGTTAGAGCTCTGAACAATCGCCAAATGTTGCCCCTTTTTTCACCTCACAATATGGTAACATAAGCCCCTATATACAGCGTGCAGACGTGGTTTTTAAATTCTTCATGGATAAATGAGCTACAATAATCTGTCTTAGGGCTAGTTTGGTGTGGTGGAATGAATTAGAATGGAATGAAAATGGAGGTGGGAATGAAATGAGAAGAGAATGGAATGGTTATTTCTTTTGTTTGAAAGTAAAATGATTTTGATGGAATAGTCATTCTCCAAGAATAGTAGGGAATGATGATTTTAACTTTAAAATTGGCATCAAAAACGATAATGAAAAAAAAACACCATTCCATTCCACTTTTTTTATTCCATTTCATCACATCAAACTAGCCCTCAGGTTCATTTGAATAAATGAATAGATTTGGAAGGAGAAATATTTTATTATTCATTTGTTAGGAGAGAGAGAAGGAAGAGATTGAAGGGTAATATCATAATATAAAATTTTTATAACAACATTATTGTTTTTTTTTTTTTTTTTTTTTTTTTTTTTTTATAAATTTAAATCAACAACAAAAATATGAATAAAAATTTAAATGTGATGGGCCTTGGCCCAGAGAAGGACTCTAGAAGCACCAAGGCAGTAAACATTGTTTTTTTTGTTCATATTTGATGGTATAAAAATTTATGAAAAAGGAAGATGCTCATCCCTTCTTTGGAAGTTTAATATTTCCTTCCCATCTTCCCTCCATCCATCGTCAACAAACATATTTATTCACTTGAAATCATTCAATCGAAATGGAACTTTAGTGAAGACCCCGTATGAATGGATAAATTCACATTTGAACGATCTTTAAAAATATATATATATATCAAGGGCCAACACGCAGCCAGGGAAAAGGGCTGCTCAGACTAGAACGTCTTTAAACACAACTTTGTAACTTGATTATAATAATACAAACGGAGAATTATTTAAACAGAACTTTATTGTAATAAAAGAGGATTAACAATTATATTAATTAGAATTAATGACTTAGAAAATAATTTTACAATATTAACTATTAGAATTTTGGAATGCATGCGTACGTGTATATTTTATAGAATATTATTATAAGTAACATTAATTTAATGCACTTTACTTTTGAAGGGAAATGATAGTGTCCTCCAATAAAACAACGAAATATTAGTGGTATGTTTGTGACAAAAAGTAGTGCATTTGCAGCTGTGCACATTCAATTCGAAAATGAATAACAAGCCTCAAATCAGATTCATCGTACAGGTGCAAAGGATGAAGGATAAAACTAATACCCAAACGATATGTGGGGAGAGAGAGAGGGAGAGAGAGAGAGAGAGAGGCTTCCTTTATTTAGTCCAGTATATATAGATATATACAACAATGGCAACATCATTTCCATATCTATTCTTACATCCATACAGACTACAGAGTACTTCCATTTCCATTCGCTCCTTAAGCAGACTTCCATTTCCATTCGCTCCTTAAGCAGGATGGACAGAAAGCTAGAGACCAAAAATTAGTTACCAATTGTTCGAACAAAAAAAAAAATTCAGTTACCAGTATGATCTCCCCAGACACTGTCCCATGCACCACTTGTAGCAACCTTGGGTCCTTCGACGTAGTTCTGATTCCCGTGAGGAACTTGAGGCCGCGGAAGTCCATCGGGTCCAAGTGGATGATGAACTCTCTTGGGCTTTGTTTTGACCCCAAGCACTCTCAACACAAATCTGGCCAGTTCCCCATACAATAACCCTGAGCGATCAAACAGCTGCAAATGATACATCCATGATTCATTTAAGCAAAACATCTTGGTTAGGTTCAAACTGTACAACATGACAGCAATATCAGACTAATTCAATCGCTAAGTTGGGGATTACAAGGGCAATCCTACAATCCGTTTTTGCAAATAACTAAATGGGGAGAGTAAAACATGATAGCACCTGAAGAAGTGCAGACATGAACATGTGGAATGCTTGTGTATTCTGGTCTATCAGGATTGCGATCCGACCGAAAAAGGTTACTACGCCTTGCATCTGTACACATCATATAATCAAATACATACGCACATCAAAAAGGAAAAAAGAAATAGAAACAAATGTACATTATGGCACAGAGAAAACACAACTTCCAGCCTAGTAAAATATAAATAAAAATTTAACACCACCCAGAAATTATTGGCTGCTAGAGGTTGCGATTTACCAGAAGGAGAAGAATAACTTGTAATTTGCAGTTTAAATAATTTATATAATGGCACACACAATTGCATGCTCTTGCGGGCCCCCTTCTCAAATAAATAAGAATTTTTTTTTCAGTCTCACCAAGTTTTCCCATGCTTATCTTAAGAACTTTAAAATAAAACCCTGTTAACTTCATCCACGACATGGGTGCTACCAACTTGAACTGGTAAGAGCAAAAAGTTAAATGCATAAAAATTGCATGGGCTGTAGCACTTATGATGGGAAACGTATCAAGTACTGAACACAGTGGCTGTGAAAAGTCCAGACTACCAGAAACAAGCACTTAAATCATCTATTTTTTTCTTGTCTGAGACCGATATTTTGGGTCAATCTAGATCCTTTACTCTAATTACTTTAAAGCTAAATTTGCGTAAGGTGGAGCTGAAGAATCATCTCAGCCAAGTTATCAAAGAAGCGGTATAATACAAGGTCAGCTAATAGTATCATTTCTGCCAGCTGGAAAATTCAATCCACGTCAACTAGGATAGGTCTTCTGATTCCAACCATGCCTCGTCTAGTTTTCCTGAATGAGCTCTCCCCTATCACTGGATCTTAAAATACAATTTTGTGAGAAAAGGAGGGGAAAGATTGAAACTTCCTGATCTTGAAAGGCCAACTACAAATTAACAGCAACCCTTAAGATTAACAATTGCAATCAAGGATAAAATTTAGAATCATTTAATCTTATATTCCTCATATGGGCAGCCAACCACATCATACATTTGGCAAACTTCACTTTTTCCGATAATATACCAGAAGATGTTCTGAATGCATAAAAACTTAAAAGAGCCAAAAGAATGCGAATGCTCTAAACGAACAACTTCTGTAGTGTCAGACTGTCAGTAATGCATATTAAAAAGTAACAAAGGAAGATATTCATCTTGAATTACCATTCGCAAGAATGACATCCAAAAGCCTGGTGGAGAGGACGGAGCACCAAATGGATTATTTGGATCCTGATCACCATATGGACCTTCCATGCCCATCCCATAACCACCCATTGTGCCTCCAAAACCACCCATTGTGCCTCCCAAGCCACCCATTGTGCCTCCCAAACCACCATTGTACATTCCCCCACCGTACATGCCAGAACCTCCATAAAGGCCGCCATAACCTCCTCTATACATGTTGTTTCCATACAATCCCCCACCATAAGATCCACCAAATCCTCCATATGAACCCGACATTCCCGAACCATAACCAGAATTATAATTCAAACCAGAACCATAGCCTGTATGGGCACATCAAACAAGTCCATCAGAATCATAAAATAATGGGTTAAAGACTTCAACCTAAGCATATAATGTATGTTATTTGATTTCAACCTAACTACTAGTGTGTTGGTTACTGCTTACTAGTTGCGTAGAATACAAGATTCTACCTTTATTTTTATGCATGGTACATACAATCTGAGTCAATGGTGAAAATCAGAAAATTGAGGGTCTAGTTTGCTTGTTCAAACACCAAAGGCCTGAAGGCCAGTTCTAATAACACCAGTATAGGGTATTGATATACTATGATTCACAACATAATGCCCAGCAGAATCAAGAAACACACATAATGTGACATGGATATAATAAATATAAAGCACATTTAGGCAAGATGTGAATAATTTTAAGAACAACACAAATGAACCCACATTAAGTCATTGTGCAAGATTATTGTGATGAAATTTGTAAATGACGCACGATGAAAAATTAGAACAATATGTACCTCCGTAAGTGCTGCCATAAGTCTGCTGCTCCCAAGGCCTTGTGGGTACAGGCCTCCCAAGTGCATTTCTGTTTACGGTCATATTCCTATCAGCTGTGGAAACAATTTCACCATGTTGTGCGGTTCCAGAAGCCTCAACTACATCACTGGTGCTACCAGAAGAGGGAGGTTTGAAAGGCGCAGGACCGGTTGATGAACTAGCTCTTTCCCAGGGTTTTGGAGGAGGGTTATTAGCTGCAATGGAAAAATGAACCAAAAGCAAATAAATGAAAATGGATTACAATAATTTCAAGTGGAGCACATTAGAAAATGAAAATTTGGGATAGAAGGCATAAAAAATAGAACAAAAAGGGAAAGGGCACGAAACCATTACTAAGATTCTCTGAGCTGCTAAGCAATACTAAAGTCTAAATTGAAACTAATACTGGACATGGAGTCAGGGTGTATAAATCCTCGTCTCTCTTCTATAGTGACATTGAATTATCAATGTCACCATGTTCTCCAAACATTTGAGTCCAAATGAATTTATACATGGCCATTGTTACTCCATATTTATCTGAATGACATGTGACAAGAAATATATTATCTGATAAGCACAGAAACAGGTGGCAAGAAAATCATCCATTTTGCAATTTGCACAGATGTCATTCCAATGAATAATGGCCAAGAACAACTGATAATCTTCTTCAGGTGGTCTTCTGCCATCAGCGGGACTGGTCACAAAAGAAAGAAGGAATTTTGGGGGTGGGGGAGGAAATGGATTAGATTGTGCAAATGTTCTCTGCAAAAAATGCAGATTTAAATGGGATTTCTTGTGAAACAGATTTTACCTCTGCATATTAAATTCATCCCATCTAAATTTGGGCTCTAACCTTACACCTCAAAGACAAATGCACAAAAATATAATTGGCACCTTCATTGTCACACTTCTATAACATAACTTGTTAAGAGGTGAAACCATCAGAGATAGGGGGATTGTCCTTATTATAGAAAACAACCTTTTCAATTCACCCAAACATAAAAGCCTTTATACTAGCCTGGCAATAAAAATAAAAAAAAACTTGTCATTCTTCAACCCAATATTCTACCTTATTTCCTATTATAAAAATATAAGCAAAATACTTAAGAACTTCCTGAGAAAAAGATGTCCTACAAACCATCCCCTTCTATAAGGAGGTTGGAGAGAAGTTAGTCTTTATCCCACCATTTGTTAGTGTATTAATATTTAATCTAACTAACTTAATATTAGCCTATAACCCATTTCTTCCAAATTCCACCTAAAATTAAGCCAGCCACTTTCAGGTTCTGAGTGATAAATAATTTCCACCAAAAGTTTGTTTTGCCATTCTGCTGAAATTCTAAAACATCTTCATTCCATGTTTCACATCACACAATGTCAACACTTCCCATAAGACCCAAGCTCAGAAAATGCATGAGAAACAACAAAACATGAACCCTTCTGACCCAGAACAATATCGACCTTAACATTAGAAATTTTAATATTTTTTCTTTCTTTTCCTCCTCTGTAAAAGCATATAGGAAACTATAAACATTGAATTTTTCATGATAAATATATCAATTCAAGACAACCAAAAGCCAAAACATATTTCCATCAAACTATAAATCAAAACCGAAATCAAATCAATGGTAATAGAATTTAAACAACGATGAAACCAGATTAATTGTAATTGTATCAACAAAAAGAGGGAAAAAAAGTTGAAATTGGATCAAATTTTACGGACCTGATTGTAGAGTGTTGGATTCCATAGCGATGAGAAAATTAGAAACGCTTCTCAGAGAGAGGGAGGGAGGGAGGGGGACAGAGAGAGAGAGAGATTAGGGAGAAAAAGAAAAAAAGAGAGACCAGAAAAAGGAGGGGGAAGAAGAAGAAAAAGGACGATAGAGTTACTATTGTACCCTTTGTATTGATATACCATATAGCACGTCACAGGGGTAAATTCCCAACCCATTCTGCCTTTTTGTAATTGAGACTGCATAAGGCGTTCAATAATATGAGATGGGCATCAAGGCCCAACAGATCTTCGTCGTGTGGGGAAAACCCGTTTAAAAGGAGATTAAGCCCAAACCGTCCCATTAAAGGCCCAATATATATAATGTCACGTTTCACTTTCTTAAAAAGCTTCACTATTTAGTAAGAAGATTTTTAAAATTATTGGTGTGCTGGGTCCAATAATTTTGTGCCTTGTTCCACATTCGAATTTTTGCATGCGAGGTCTAACAATATTGTATTTTGTGAGGAAGGGATTTGGAGAGAAAATTGGAATAAAGTAAGGAATTTTTTTTAGTCAGTAGCCTGATACTTTTTGGACACTTTTTAAATACGTGTCTGATATTTTATATACGTGTTCATAAATAAAAATTAATTTTATTATTTTGAATATTTTGTAGATACTTTTTCGATACTTTGTGGACATTTCTAACACATGTCTACCTAATAATATTTAAAAAATATGAATATTATCATGACAAAGTAGTAAAATAATAATATACATAACATAAAAATCATTACAATAATGAAATAATTTAATTTTTTAATTCATTTCATAGCAACTCTTAGTATAGAAATTATAAATGAAATGATATTACTGAATAAATGTATAAAAATTAAAACTTATATTTATATCTACCAGTGTCTATGTTGTACTCGTGTCCTCGTGTCAATATC
>JAOTQH010000001.1:7258341-7275972 GCA_025631255.1 Cornus kousa | reverse complement strand
TGATCTTCTTGTCTGTGTTGTAAATTACCTGATTAGCGATTACAGATGTATGTATTTCGAAAATACCTTCTGGGATTTGATCTTTTGATATATACGTGTGTGTATGTATATGTTTGTATAATCAGGTTTTATTGCAAGAAATGAAGAAAAATAAATTAATTTTCTTTGTACCCATTAAGGCACAAGCCAATTGGTGCTAAGGGTTTGTTAGATTTAAGCCTTTGGGTGAGTCACTGATTGTAGAGCTATGATGTTTGAAGCGTTATGGAGTTGGTGATCACAAACAACACGCACATGTATAAATATGAAGGAAATTGATAACGTTGATTGTAAAGATTATGGTAGTTTTATTTTACTGAAGAAATGTGAAAATATCCACAACAGAGGACATTTGGCAACCATAGATTTGGTGAATCGATGGTATTTAGTATCCATATTGTTTCTTTAAGATTTAAAGAAGTTAGTGATGACTGTGATGATATTTCTGTCGTTGTTGAGTGTCATGGTGGAGGTAGTTCAAAAAATTATGCTTCAGGCATGTCCCCGAAGAGCAGCTCCCCGGAGGGTTTTATTTATTTTTTTTTATTTTTGGGTTTGTAATTCAATATTTTTGGATCCCTATCACCAAAGACATTTAATGTTTATACTATCATCTGAAAACTGATTCATTGCATTTTCAGATGATTCGTCCTTTTTTTTTCTTTTTTTTTTTCAATCGTTGTGTATAGTTTATGATTATCAGCCGCATTTCCGAAAGCAATTATGTATCCGGGAGCTCTTTGTTTCTTCACTTGAAACAACATTAATTTTCTCTTAAGCTGTTAAATTAAAAATTGCCTTTACTTTAAAAAAATAATAATAATAAAAAATAAATAAATTGAAAAATTGTCCTCGAACAGGTAAAATGCAAGGTGGAGTTCGAGTGATCCTATCCCATGGGAATATCCTCAAGAATGCAGTTCTGCAACACATTCGTTGGGTGAATCCAGTCATGCGTCCTCTTTTATTTTCGCGCAATGAATCAGTTTCTTCTGCTCGTATGGAAGAGCATGGTTTCGAAAGCACCACAATTTCAGACGTTCTGAATGCCAAAGGGAAAAGTGCAGATGGCTCCTGGCTTTGGTGCACTACAGATGACACTGTTTATGATGCTGTAAAATCTGTATGTATCCTTGTGTTTTACACATCCGGGTGACATCTCATAGTTCTGCTATCCTTTGGTTCTGATACACGTGTAATATAGGTCCAGAGTGAAAATTGGTTACATATGTGCATGAGTGTCAGAGTATGTGTATGCATGTAGGTAAATTAATGGATAGCACATATTCTTGGTAACTGAGAAGCTTTTGATTACTCAATTTGTCCCATGCAGATGACACAACACAATGTTGGAGCTTTGGTGGCTGTGAAACCTGGAGAGCCAAAATCAATTGCTGGAATTATTACTGAGAGAGGTAATTGGAAAGTCTTTTATTTACTTACAAGAATCCATAACTGATACCCGGACATGCATGAAGCATTGTTATTTTATCCGTTTGAAACTGTGGATGTTAGCTAAATGTTTTCTTTCAGATCAGAAGTTGACAACAGTAATGTATATTGTTTGCCAACTTTGAGTTACCATTTAGCTGTCAAGCCACCTGAGTTATTTAAATTAAAGATAATTTAATATGAGATGGTACAACTTCTGAGTTCTGACCCAAGATTTTCCAGTGTTTATTATATGATATGTTTTAATGCGGTTAATAACTAAAGATTATAATGGATTCCGTATGACCTGTATTAACCACCATCTACACTAAAAGCTTAAGCTATTAGAGAAAGTGTAACTTAAATATATAAATCCTTGGCAACGGGGTGATCAATTCATGTCATGTTTTTTTTCCTGATTAATTTAGACATATTATGCAGTTTGATCAACCAAGTTGTGCATAGAAATTAGTTTGAAATCTCCACAATTTCTGCTCATAAAAGGCTTCTGCACATAGAAATTAAAGCCGCACCTGTATTTAGATTACCTAGCAGAAATTAACAATCAATTGCCAAAATCTTGAATTTATTGACGCAATATGTAGTTATATAGCAACTGATTACTCCTATCTTTAGTGGTCCAAGAATGAAAAGCAACTGAATAAGGGGAAAAAAAGAGAGGAACAATTTTATGATATCTTTTATCTGTACTATATGATGTTTCACTTGCAAACAACAACTATAGAATCTACTACTTGATGCATTGAGGTTTCTCTCATCCTCACTTATCAAAAAAAAAAAGGTTTCTCTCCTCCTCTCTCTCTCCTTTTTTTTCCCCCCTTCATCCTCTCTTTCTTTTCCGAAATAACAATAAAGATTTAAAGATTTATGTAAGAAAAATTTTTCAATTTTGGTTTGAGTAGCTACCATGACTGGGATGGGATAACTGTGAAGGCTGTATGGCTTGAACATTAAACCTTTTATAAATTTTGTAGATTCTATATTTGTGGTTTGCAAGTGACACGTCGAATAGTACCATAAAATTGTTCCTCTCTTCTTTTTTTCCCTTCTTCAGTTGCTTTTCATTCTTGGACCACTAAAGATAGTAGTAATCAGAATATACTCAAGATCTTGTGTGATTTAATATCTCATCTATTACAAGAGGTTATCTAAGAGGATAAGAGAGCACTATTAGAAAAGTGAGGCAACTTCCACAGATACCATTGCTTAGTTGAAACCTGAAGATTGATTATGGAAGGCCTTAAATCACCTTTAAACAAAGTCAAGATAAAAAAAGTAAACAAAGCGGCTACAAAAATTTGTAGTCATCAAACCTTGTAGTAATTGTGATCATTTCTTGGATTCGTATAAAGGGACCTAAAACAGGTTTGGAACTCAAGGGCCTTTAAAATCAACAATGCAGCAGAGTAACAAATAAAATTGCTAGACTTTTTCCCCTAGTGCTGGTTAATAATTTGAAGAGCCCAAATAAGGGTGAGACTGTTTCTGCTATGTACACCATACATTCATCATGCATGTCCTTTATTGTGTCAATATACACCTGTGATGTCCCACATTGCCTGGGGGAGAGGTTTGATGATGCTTATATGTATGAACACTCCCCTAACTATGTAGACGCATTTTGAAAACCGTGAGCGCGGAGGTGTGCAAAGCGGACAATATCTACACGGGTTGTGCTGGGTCGTGACAAATGGTATCATAGTCAATCTCCAGCTGGAAATGGTATCAGAGTCAATCCCCATGAGGGTCATCAAGGGTGGTGACACCTTGGGGGAGAGGTTTGATGATGCTTATATGTGGGTTTGACGCTTGCATGTGTGGAAACCCATTAATCATGTAGACGCTTGCATGTGTGGAAACCCATTAATCATGTAGACGCGTACCGAGAGGAGAGTGCAAAGCGGACAACATCTACACGGGTTTTGGGCGGGTCATGACAACAACTTTATAGATCCTTTCTTTTCTAAAGTCTCCATATTAAATCTATAGTACCATATCAAAACTTTTTCGAAGTAAATAAAATCCATATTATGTCACTAATTGCATGTTTACTAATATTTTGATATTGCATGCCATATTTTGGATGGAGAATTGACGATTTGAGTTGAATTCTTGGCCCATGGCGGAAAATTAAACAATAAAAAGCCCATGCTTATAATTTTTGAGATGGAGATTGTTCTACATATTTCTTGGTTGCTTTTTCTTTCTTTTTCCCTTCTGTTTCTTCCTTTTCAGTAGATGTGGAACTGGAAAACTAGAATCTGATAAATTGACTGGACTTAGTTGACTCACTTAACCCACTGGCTTGGAGCCAACTCCATTTAGTTTTTCATAGTGAAGTTAAATCCATGTCTGATAGTGATTACAGTCTTAAAAAGAAGTATCTGTCAAATGATTCAAACCACAATTGGAACACATTTCTAAGAAAATAGCGTCATTTATTATGAAAACTCTTCACAGTTTCTCGAGGAATATTGATTTGCATGTTCATATATTACTTGTAAAATAAAAAGGCCACGTCTGCTGCATAACCAAATACTACATGAGGTAGAGTTGTAACTGCTTGATTGATGGTTCTCTGGTTTGTATGGTCTTACTGTAGATTATCTCAGGAAGATCATAGTACAGGGAAGATCATCCAAGTCAACCAAGGTTGGAGACATTATGACTGAAGAGGTATAAGTTGTGCCCCTTTTCAAAAGAATAAATTATGCTTGGTTCTTTTTCATCTTCCTTTGGCAATCACAGGTTCTTTTAGTTTGAAATTTATTACCTGTGTACACACTGTAAATTTTATGATGGCAAGTGATCCACTTGTGTTTTTACCGGGGAGGGGGAAAAAAAAAAGTGATGCACTTGTGTTATATGATGATGGTTGCAGAACAAACTTATTACAGTTACACCTGACACCAAAGTTCTGAAGGCAATGCAGTTAATGACAGGTACTTTGTGCTATTAGTTTTAATTAAATATACTAATGCAACTGCTGGTTTATTGATGTTTCCTCTAATGTTTAAATCGAGGAAGATAATGTAAGCTTGAGAAATATTGTTGGTTGACAGATAACCGCATTAGGCACATTCCAGTGATCGATAACCAGGGAATGATAGGCATGGTGTCCATAGGGGATGTAGTTCGTGCTGTGGTGACTGAGCATCGAGATGAGTTAAACCGCTTGAATGCATTTATCCACGGGGGTTACTAGATGATGACGACAACGATGACGGTATGCTGTTGAGCTGCTGGCCAATGCTTACCGTCGGAACACCTCTAAGCTGAGTTCTCGTAAATAATGTGGTGTTTGCATATCCTGCTATGCAACGATATGTGCCTCCTAATCCTGATATAATATAATGTCAGAATCAGCTTATGGACTAAGAGGTTGATAATAATCACTAAAAAGACTTGAGACTTGTTTCTTCAAACTTTGATGTTCATGTACTTATTAGGTTACCCAATGATAACATGGCATTGTGGTTATTGAGTTGTTTGGTAACCCTATTATCAAATGTTAAGGCCAACAATGGTTCCAAGTCTTGAATATAAGGGGTTATAAGCATTATGTTAGCACTTTGTTTACATGGTTGGTCCCTTGGTAAAGAAAGATTAGTGAGATCACAGCCTTTTTTAATCTTTGCGCTATTAGTTTTTTCCCAAAGCCTTAACTTATTAATTTAATTCCTCAATATTTGTCACAATTTTTGTACATCTACTTCATTTTTATATAACTTATCAATTTGGATTTATGCCAGTTTGATACTATAGTGCTTACCATCCCGTTCATTGGGTATGTATTTACCAAGGTTCTCCACACCTCTACAAGAATGTTTTCCGGTTCTACCCTTTTTTTGGTTGTCCTCTATTTCTTGATGAATTAAGGAAAAAAAAAAAAAAAAAATTTGACAAGAAAAGAGTTCATAGTGTTTCTTTTGGCTCTTTGAATTCATGCTAGTTGAATTTTGTTTTCACTTGATGAGATGAAACCATTAAAATACAATGTCCCACAAGTCAAATATGGGAAAGAAATTGAAATAGAGGACAACCCTGGAGGAAACACATTTAAAATTTATCTAAATTTTGGATCTACTTTATCCATTTTTGCAAGCAGCACAGGCAGACCCAAGGGCTTGTTCATCTTTTGTTTACACATGCTTTTCTGAGAGCCATTCACCTGAGCTATTTAAACCTCTGAAGCCATCTTGGTACTAAAATTGAATCTGTAAATAACTACATCATGTGCCCGGTGTGGGACGGGGAGACTGCATGTACCGATGGCGGATTATTGGGTGGCCCTACACCACCATTGTTAAACCCTAACAAGTACATTGGCATGGGCATAGGCTTGGGGGGAAACACGCCATATTGACATGCCCTGGGCTTCCCCGTGACACTAACCATCTGGTAGACAATGGAGATTGAGCAAAACCAAAATCAACCATTTCTTCCGACTTCAAATGGATTGTAAAAAGTAAAAACTGGTTGAATAACGCGAAGAATCCAATCAAACTGACCTGAGAATTGTGCGTACTAACCTTTCTTGAGCTATACATCTATAACCGTATTCGATGTAAAATGATTCAAAAAACAGAAGATGCAACGAATCACACGAATGAACATACCATTTTTGGCAAGATAACCAGGTATTTTTGTTTGAAAGAGTGCATTGTATTCTACAAACTGAAAACAAAAGAGATCTGTTGTAAGAGTATTGTTTCATAATCAGTGAGACAGCGTCTGAGTCTCTTCCCTCAACATAGCAGTCAACAGCATTAAGCTCTAGCTTCCCAAAATAATTCCCATCCTTTAAAAAGGACAACAAAGCATTTAATGGAAGTTGTGAGTAGGCTATATTAACTTAAAAGTAGTTTCAGATGGGGTCTCAGACTCTCAATATGATTAAAGAAATACATAAAACGCTCGTAATGACCTTGCGCGATCTTAAAATTCAGAGACTGGACGAAAATCCTTCCAAGTCGTAATGTCAGATAGATCCATTGGATAGAAAATCAGAACGTTTGCAAAAACCAGCATTCTTCCTAACCTGGTAAAAGAGAACAATTTTCATTGAGGGTTGCTTGTCTTCTGCTTTGCCTTTTCGATTAGAGGCCTTAACTGCTTCTTTTCAGCGAGAATCTTGAGGAAGTTAAACAAGAAAGGTATGTAGTTATGTTTCCTACGGATGTTCTCCGTTCTCCACTTCTTAAATTTCTCCTCCTCCATTAAAATCTTCTCGGTAGCACCCTCAATCCCAGCATTCACTTCTGAAAGTGATTTATTCAATGCTTCTATGCTGCTGTTATCATCCCGTCTCTCCGATTGCAAGGCAGCCAGCTGCTGCAAAATACGTTCTCTCCTCCTCTGGAGCTCCTTGAGTTCAGCAGTGTACAGCTCTTTCCGGTTCTTTATGATGGCCATGAGGTTGAATCTAATCTCACTTTTGGAATACCTTTCAATACGTTCCTGAATCACTGGCTGCACCATCTGTAGCCAATCCATATCACCTTGCCCACCCGGACACTGCCCAAGGCTAATGGGCCCCTCCTTCAGTCCGTCAAGCTCATACAGCACACCTTCAAAGGGCAAATAGCTTATGAAATGGTACACATCATCATCTTTGCCTGCAGCCTTCTGCTCCTCTGGAACAAAAGGCTCAGGTCTCTGAAAACTGTTATGGGCTGTACGAATGGCTTCGCTGTTGTTAATAGCCAAGCCTTTGAGCTCCGGAGGAAAGTTCTTTGTGAATTCTTTCAATGCTGACAATTCCGGACCAATATCAACATCTGGACAGTTCAAAAGAATGGATAGTATCGCCTGGGTTGCACATGCATTATTAATAACCTGCAAAGTAGAAGATAGTAACATTAGAAAAGTTAACTACCTTCTTGTTCTCCAGCATATACAGATTTACAGACACTGACCTGGCTGGCAAAAAACAAGTTTGGGTTTGGATCCTTAATTACAAGACGATCATCTTTTTCCCCTGGACGCCATTTAAAAAGGAATATCAACCCATATACTGGCCTGCAAGTAGAAAAGCATAGTAAGGATATTAACATACGCGTATCACAAGAATGCATATTATGTAAAATTGATATCAACCTACAAAGTTTACAAGCTCAAACAATTGGGATCGGCAATTTACCTAAGACTGTTGAGAGAATCAACGTCCAATGAATACAACTCCTCAACCTACTTGAACACATGGCATAACAATGGCATGCATTAAACAGAAGAAAAATGTGAAAAAGTGAAACAAATGTACAAGTCTAAAACAGGTAAACAACATGCATCCTAAAACAAAATAATTAGTTTAATAGCAAGGTTTGAGAGTCATATAGAATCGGTAACTCAAGCTGACCACACACTCAATTCCATATCTAGCTTTGCCTATGATTTGACCATGTGACCAGCATGCTGACCAAAGGCTCACAGTTTCAAGATGATTGTAAACTTGGATCTGTGATCACCCCTGAGCATACCCACTAAAATTCCTTTTTATATTAATTTCAATTGAAAAGTCTAGAACTTACAAGATCCATTGAGCATACATATGTCTAGAACTTACAAGATCCATCTAGAATTCACTTTTCCAGCCTCAACCTTCCAAAAGTACAGAAAATCCATCTACGATCTTACCAACTACTCAGCCAGTGATAAAGGCAAAAAGTTGAGAGGAGAAAAGGGATAAATGCAGAATAGGAAGAAACTGATGAAGTTGATATCATATAAAAGGTAACTGATTTAGACTTGTTGATGAGATCCCCAAGAGGAGCTCTGGAGAGGTCGAAAAAGGAGAGGACACCTTTCACATCAAATTTGATGCCAAATTCTTTATAAGTTAGGTATTTTGAAAACTCGGATCATTTCACTTCCTACCATTTTTTTTAGGCTAGCCCAACATCTGGTTCATAACAACCAAAATGAACCTACAGCTCGAAAGGATACCAACAGGCCAGTCGCCTAGTGGTACCAGGCCCGAGGCATGTGTGTGTGTGATTACCAACTAAGAAAAAAGAAATGCAAAAGGATGGGATGGGGGCATCACAGAATCACACATCATCTTCAAATAGATGTGATTAACAAAAATATCACACCAGGAATCTCCCTTATAAGCCTTCCATACCAGCTGTCCCTTTGGATCGAAGGATCTAGGAAGAAAAAAGGAGAAGGAGAACCCTACCCTCTTTTGGATAAGAAGTGAGCATGATAGGAGATGGATTCTTTAATCCCCTTGCTACATTCAAAATGTGGAAGAATGAAGGGGAAGGATAAGTAAATTAGTGTCTATCTGTTTAGCTGTTACTTTTGTGACAAGTGACATCCTGTTTTTTTCCTTATAGTTATATAATAAAACACTCATCTCTTTCTCATCTTTTTATCATCATTTTCAGACAAGATGGGTGTCTAATTTCATTTCCTTTCTTTTCTTGCCCAAATTATCCAAACAAGAGGAAGGGCCACTAGTATTCTTTCCTTTTTTTCTTTATCTCGTGGCTAATGCAATCCTTCCCTTCTCATCCCTCCCGCCCCAGCTTATCCAAATAAACCGGAAGTCTTTCTCCTCATCACTATTTATGCTGAAAAGGTTAGCTTCAAAGGTCATCTTGCGTTCTAGCTTTTGCCCAGTGGGTTGCTTGGCTTTATCATAATCTCACCATTAAAGTTCTGAATAGCAGATAAAGCTTGATCAAATATCAAATAACAAAACTGCTTCTATTTCACCATTTTGAGATTTGGATCAGACAATGTTTGATCAGGTATGAAACCATGGAATTTCTATATCCATACAAGAAACCACAGAGAGAAAAACACACACATGTATATAATGCTTCCACTGGGTATGAAGCAGTCACCTACTGATGGATTAGCTAAAAATCTCAATAGATCAACAAAACAAGGCATTTTAAATCATCAATAAGCCCAACATGGACACAAAATATGAGCAAAAGAAGCTCCAAGGAATATCCAGTCCTGACGCACTACGTGTGGTGGAAGCAAATGTCTTCCACAGCAAATATCAAATTTCTTAAACCATGACAACGACTGACATATAAACAGATAAACTTATGTAAATCCAAAATTTTACCTGAACACCTTTTACTTGCATCTGCTGTATTAGTTCTGTAAAAACACCTGAAATAGAAACCAACAATCTCAACAATAAAGATTAACCAAAACTAAAATGTTGAACCAATCAAGAGAGAAGCGTCTGGATACTATATATCATCCTTGTAACTAAGTAAAGAAATATATTGCACTAAAGAGGACTAATCAGATTACACACGCTCTACTTCATGAAAACGAAGTAAATTTTGTCTTCAGCATGGAATAGCTCGTGGGTCGGTTGGTGCTGTGGACTTTCGGAGGCTTTATAGGACGAATGTGAACACAACCAAAGGGGGGCACTTTACAGCAAAGGGTAAAAATGTCGTCTTATTCACCACTTCTATAAAGGGACATCTATATTTGTCTACCTCCAATTACTCAACCAAAGATATAGTGGATCCACCTGCCACACTGCTGTCAGCCCCAAATAATCATACAACTTCGCCAACTAGACAACATCACTAGCTTATCAAGGCTCAAAAATATGGGCAAGAAAAAAATGGAAAATGAACAGCCCACATATCCCTAACAACTAGACATGCATCAATAGATGGTTCACTATCTTTTAGACCCTTATTCACATGCAACCTTTGTTACATGGACTCTTCAATAACTAGACAACATCACTAGCTTATCAAGGCTCAAAAATATGCGCAAGAAAAAAATGGAAAATGTAAAGCCCACGTATCCCTAACAACTAGACATGCATCAATAGATGGTTCACTATCTTTTAGACCCTTATTCACATGCAACCTATGTTACATGGACTCTTCAATAGTAGGTGAAGCATCCGTATCGGTATGAGATCTGCTTCTGACACTTTTGGTTGGACACACTCATAAAATAAAAATATCAAATAATATAAATATTTAGCAGTGTTCACGTGTCCTTTTGTTTGGGGATTGGACACAACGCGAGGATACATACCCACGCCCGAGACACATACCCGAGTCCATGTAACATAACATGCAACACTTCTTCATAATAATATTGAGACTCTTAATCAGGTTGTCAGTTATTAGAATCTTTCCTAACTGACAATTGACACAATCGTCCACTCAAATAGAGCAATCTTTTGTGCAGCTTTAGTGAACCAAATTTCCTTCTAATGGAATTAAGGATGTCTATCACCTCTCAAAAGCTTATAATAGGGTGTAGAACTTAAACCTAATACCTTAGACGCAACCCAACCCAAGGAGTTCTCCATTACATTTACAGGACAAGTCTATAATACTCCTGCAGTGCCATGATGAAACAGATCCCGTACCACTCTCCGCCCTCTGAAAAGTGAAACCCTAACAAGATACGCAACTTAAAACTTCTTATCCATTACAAAGGACAATTGCCACACCAATGACTGTGTCAATAAATGATCCGCCAACCATTCCCCAGCACAACCTAATATGTTCAAAGAAAATTCACGGTATGTCAATGAATTTCACTGTTCACCATTAAAAGCATGAGCAAGCAATAAAATTCACTCATATTCTACTATAAATAAACATAACCCAATCCTAACAAGGACATTCTTTAATATGTCGATTAGAAAATTCTCAAGCCTCACTAGGAACAAGCTTTGACAGGACTTAAACAAAGTATTGAACTCTTCTCCCTACCTAAAAGGTGAAAACTTAATCCACCCACCCTCTCCCATTTGTTAAGGTTCTAAAATAGTCTCCTTTGCCTCCAAAGCCCAAGCTAATGTCAAAGACACATTTTAATAGTAATGATCTCCCAATCTTCACATCATCTTTTCGAGAATAAGGCAAAAATAATCACAAAACTACCCACCATGTCCTGAAAGTATCCCAAACATGTCCATGTTGTATTCTCACCATGTCTATGCCTTATCCCAACCGTGTTCAATTAGAAAGTGAAAAAAAATAATAATAAAATAAAATAAAAAATAAAATTCCAGGACAATTCTAGCCATGTCGGATACACGTACAGGTCGTGTCCCACGCGTATTCAATACCGCCATGGCACCCCTAGGTAAAAGTTTTCATTATTCCTAGGCTAGCACCCTTAAGAATGAGGCTAGTATAGAGAATAAGGGCAAGATGTCGGCATCCTTTAAATTTGTATCATGTCTTCATACAATCAACATTTTTCTCACACAATGGGCAAAAAAAGAGGCATTGAACTCGGCAGCAATCCTTGTTCTCAACAGGATATTTGGGATCAGTCATAGAAAGCCCAGCTTTCGCCTCTCCTGATTATCACTCTTGCATTTCAAAAAATCCCATTGATCTAGAGGAAAATCTGTTCACCACAAAACCAGTTGTCATGCCCACGGACTCGCCGCAAGCTGGTCACGACAAAAACACCGTCCTGAGTGGTCGGCTAGCTGTCATGAGGTCCAGGAGCTTTAAATGCGACGGGGGGTGGAAGGTGCAGTAGATAGATCCATCCCACTAGATCGAGAAGATTGGACGAGAGCTACTTCAACGCAGGCCTATACCATAAGGATCGGTAAGGCATGTTATATATTAGGGGTCATGCACCCGAACCGATTGAGCACTGGTCAGATTCGGGAATTCTGGTCAACTGTTCTGGCTTACCGTCCTTCTCGAGTAAAATGGAAAGGAAAGATTGTGGAGGAGGTTGTGGATCAGCAGGTTAGGCCTTCGAATGAGATTCACCATCAATGCATGAGATTACAGACATTAAAATATATGAAAACACCATTAATATTAAATTAAGATGTAGTCATGCTCTTTCCTTATACTCTAGAAACTTCATTTAAGATCTGAAAGCATCTAAATGGTGTATTAATGGCAAATATCAATCTGAACGAGTTTGAGAAAAAGGAAAAAAGGATAAATAAAGCAAGGATAATTGAAGTTCACAGTTTGGAGAAATCCGTTATTGGGCTTCGACAAGGACTTCGTGCAGAGGAGTCACTTGATACCAACCTATATAACATCAACTATTCCAACTGAGTGAAGAAGCATGTCTTGGGTACGGAAAAATATTTGACATGTCTAGTTAGACATTTACCTATTAAATATATGAGTTCAAGCTTAACATACATAATTGCACATAGATTCACTTGTTATGGAACACAAGTAAACTGCCCATGCTGAACACTGTGTTACCAAAAAAAAATGCTATTTTAACCTAAAATAAAATAAGAATATTAAAAATGACAATTTAACCGCATTCTGTGTTCTTGGGATTGAGGACTCAATAAATTCAATGCCTACATATATATTGAGATTTGAGAATCAATGGGTAACATGTGTACCTCAGTGGCTCAGTCTGTACCCTTATGGACCCCCTAGGATAATCATTTGACGCCTGTAGCAAAGCACAATCCCCTTGAATGAGGTAATTGAAACTATTAAAAGAAATCATTGCAATTGGAAGAAAGGCATTCTTTAGGTGGTTGCTTGACACCAACAGAAGTTACTTGACGTATCTTGGCTCTCATAAGAATTTCATCAAACAATTGCTATGCTCATGGATCCCCAGGAAAGACTTGCTTTGATACCAAATTGATGTGATATGGCTGCTTATGTGATTGGTAATACTTTGTGCTGATTTTCTTTGATTTCACAAGTATATGATATGTTAAGAAAGAAATCGCACAAAATTGGAGAAAGATATGGAGGAAAGAATGTAGGGAATGAATGTGTTTCACATTTTCATCTGAAGTTAACAAATTGTTTCAAAAGTACCTGTAGAGTTCAGGTAACTAGTTTACAACACCTTGCATCATTCTTCTGCCAGCTTCCATGTGATGACATTTTGGTCCATAAACCGCTCTAATGGTTTGACATATAGCCTTTACTAACTACATGGACTCAGCTACATGCATGAGGTGCAGATACATGTATAAGCGCTGAATTTATCAAACCGTCAAACTAAAGGACGCAAAGACGAGACTAAATATTTTTATTATTTTTATTTTCATTTATTTTCTAAATTAAAATAATGTTTTATTTGTTTTAAGGGAATAATAGAACATAAGGAATACATCATAATAGATTATTATGTGAAATTATAAACTTATATCATAGCTTTCTGTTTAGGGCGGGCCTTGGCCCATAGGTAGGATTGCATTTGCTCCATTGTGACCTGGAGGTCACAAAAAGGAAACAAACTCTCTGCATGCATAGGTAAGGTTGCATAATACATCTAACCCTCCCCGTACTCTACAATGGAAGGAGCCTTGTGCACTAGGTTTGCCCTCTTTATATCATAAATGCATGTCCAACCATTTGTGGGAGATATACCCCAATATCTCATACCATGTCCAAGTATAGTGTTGCTATCATAATAAGTGATTATTATGTACAACTTCATAATTAAGTTTTACCATAGATGCATGTCCAACCATTTGTGAGGGATATAACCCAATATCTCATACCATGTCTGAGTATTGTGTTGCTACCTTGTTGATGAGATATTGCTTACTAGAAAATTTTCGCCTTGTTCTTGGGAATTCCGCCAACAAGTGGAATATTTCCAGCCTTGCTTTTCCACCCTCTTTGGAAAGTCTTGTGTTAATCCACGAAGTCTCGAGTTCTTTGTGAGTTTGGTCCATTTAAACTTTGTTTTGGGCCAATTTGGCAGGTTAATTAAAAAACTATCCTACTGTAATAAGGTTGGCCACTAATGTACAAAAAATTTTAACCTAATCTCTTGGGCTATCAAGACATTTTTTTTCCTTGTATGTTAGATTTTTACCTCTTGGATTTTGAGAGGGTTGTTAGTGACCAAGAGCATTCTTCATGAGTTTCATTGTAATAGTTTGTGCTCTGTTTCTCTTTCTACGGTTAAAAATAAATAAATAAATAAAATAATAATAATAATTATAATTATAATTAAAATTAAAAAATAAAAATAAAAATAAAAATATCTACTGAAAATAGATGCAACTGTAGTAGCCTTTACTACAAATGCACCTACATTATTTATCCCAAAAAAAAAAACAACAACAACAACAACAGCAAATGCACCTACATCATGGAAAGTTTTTTTTATTGATAATGCAGCAAATCCACTTAGATTTCTAAAGAAGATTAGAGAATATTATACAGGAAAAGTATTTTTTTTTTCCCCCTTTTCTTCTTTGTTGTTGTTGATTTTTTATTTTTATTTTTGTGCTGATTTCCAGACAGAAAATAAACAAACTCACGATCAGAGATAATTTGCAACAAGTACACGCAGGAGCAAAAAAAAATAGAATGACATGATAAAATCTTACCAGGATCGGATTCGATTGTGCACCAAGACATGATGGCAAATCTGTTTGCTGCATCAAGGAAATAAGCTCATTAGGATGTACAATTATTGGACGTTTAGAGAAACCAAATTTATGCATATCTTAAATGTTTCACAGACTCATGCAACAAACACACATATCAATAGTCATCAATTGAGTGACCAAACCCAAATTTTCCTGTGTCCATAGGGGCCATATTCATGCGAATGTAGCTCAAAATATACACTACATACACAATCACAAACACACACATATATATATACACACACATTTAGGCATATTAATTAGACCCCAAAAAAAAAAAAAAAAAAAAAATCGATTATACAACTTAGCATACAGCTCCGTATTGAGATAAAGAAGCAACACGAGGTATTCAGTCGAATGAAACTCCAATAGACACAATACACACACACACACATATATATATATATGCATCTTACTAAGACAAAAAAGGAAATGATTTCGATTATACACACCTCAACAAACAGATTATTATTGAGATTAAAAAAAAAAAATCAACTACCCTAAAATTAGTACCGAGGCACCCAAATTAATACTGCAAAATTCAGTAAATATAAAGTTAATCACCGTACCTCTAAGTATTCGGCGGCGGCGGCTATGAAACGGTGACGATTACGGCGGTGACAGTGGCTGTGCGGCGAATCCTTTGCTCCTCTGAATATCCCCAATCTCGGAGGAGACTGGTTTTCTAGTCGGTGTTTCCCGTACTGTGCTCCTAGCAAGTTATAACACTGACAATGGTGCAGATGTATGGGCCGATAAAGGGCCTAATAGGCCCAGACAATTTTTTCATGGTCTTTGGGCCTGAGACCCAAATCCGATGGACGATTCCACCTGTTCATAAGTGAGGTCTTTTTTATTTATTTTTTTTTTCATTTTCAAATTAATTACTCCGTATATAGTTTGTCATTTGTACTTGTCTAAATTGTCCTTATTATAGTATAATAAAATCAAAAAAATCTTTTTTATAAAACCCTTTTTACATAATTTTTAATTGGAGAGATCATTATGTCTTACATTGCCTGTAAGTTGGATATATAGTGGCTTTAAAAATGTAATCAATATTGTTGGAAATTTGTAGAAATTTATATTTAAAATTCAATACAAACAAATTTTTGTTTAATCAATTATAATAACCAATGCAAGTTGTTCAAGGACATAGAGACACCAAATATTGCCAAATTCCATTAGTATATCAAGTCAAAGACTCAAAGGTTCAGTGGCGGTCTTTCAATCAAACATTTATACAACATGGTTTCCTGAACAATTTTTTTAATTAGTAGAAGAATCACTTTGTGGGAGTTGTTGAATTAAAAACAAACAAAGCATCTATGAAGAATAAATAATTAAATAATTAAATATATATATATATATATATATATATGCATTATTACTTTTATACACCAAACAATTAACAAATTACTAAAAATATTAGTTAGGCACAACATTGTCACTAGAGCATTTTTACAATCTACTCATCTTCATTAGTAGTAAATTCATAAAATAGAGTACACAGAGAAATTTAACAATATAAAGAAAACACACAAATGCTATCAAGCACCTTACCAACTATGGATTCTAAGTAAAACATTTTTTGTGGCGTTGTTATTGTAATACCGCTAATTTTAAAAGGATAATCTCAATATAGTTTTAATTCTTTTATTTGCAGTTTTATATTTTTAATTTGATTTTTTGGTTATTTATTTACTTGCTTATTTGAATTAATTGTGTATGTGATTATTTGCTAAGTGTTTAAAAGTAATTAATTGTTTTGATTAAATTAAATGTTTATTCTGTTTTTAGTTTAAAGGAGTTGGGCTTGGACAGTAGTTATGAACCAACCGTTTGGGTTTAATGGACTTCTTGGATAGAGATTAAATTGGTCCAATATTATCCATGGTTAGTTATACATATATATATGGGTATATATGTATAAAATGTTAGTTTAATTATTAATTTTAATTAAAGGTTAAAGGAGTAATATTCAGTATATATATTATGTGGTTTTAGGGTTTAATATATATATAAGATTATCACGTGAGGGCTAGCAGACTTAGAGATATTTATTTTATTTTTTTTTCTTTTCCTTTTCTTAATTTAATTAGAATTAGGTTTTTATAAGCCTATATATATATATATATATATATATATATATGTTATATGTCTGTCATAGGGTTTAGAAAACCTTATTCACGTATCTGTTAGAGAGACAAGGAGAGAGAGATAAACAGAGAGAGACCAGGGCTAGGATTTTGGCCAAAGTCTAAGACCAGACGAAGGAGAAAGAAGGGAAGGCTATGTGTAGGCTAGAACAGTACAACAGAGAGCTGTTGAAAAATCTAGGAAGACGATGTGGAGATTTTAATCTAAAATCTCAAAGGCAAGTTTTATTCTAACTCCTTCCCCTAGACTTGTGTTCTGTACATGCCTAGATAGTCTACAAGAATTAATTGTATATTAAAAGTGATCAAATATGCATGCTTGCACTAAATTAAACTGTTTATGTGGTTAGTTTATGTTATTGATTAAATCTTGATTTTCTTGCATATAAACGTGTTTTGATTCAAGTTAATGATGCATAATTATGTTATATAATTAGTTAGGACTGTCTGGGACTTAGAACAGAGGGTTACGGACCTTAATAAGGTCAGGAAGTTAGCCAGAGTTGGAAAAGATGGAGTTTGCAGGAATGGTGACAGCTCCATTGTAATGGAGCCGGCTCCACCTTAAATGGAGGCGACTCCAAAGGGATGAAGCCGACTCCATCTTCAATGGAGCTGGCT
>JAOTQH010000001.1:7207106-7237050 GCA_025631255.1 Cornus kousa | reverse complement strand
TGAGAAATTTATGAATTATTAGATCATAAAAGTATTTGATTATTAATCATTTTATGTTCCCAAAAAAAAAAAAAAAAATGGAATATGCAATTTATAATTTTTAGTCCACCTTGACTGTGTCTTCTAGATACCTTGAAGTCTAGACGCAGCATGGTACTCTTTCTAGTAATTCACCATTGACACCTATATTTTTTGTTTCTCTCCACACACACACTGTTTTAGTTCTTCTTCTGGAATTTAAGATAGCACCAACAACACTAAGTACCACACCAAGCACATCGTATATATTCTCCCTAGCAGGCTAGCACGGGCTTTCGATTTTTCACCATTCATTTGTCTTGAAAGGATGTATAATTTGATTTTTACCAAAAAAATAAAATAAAATAAAAATACAAAAAATAAAAATGGATAATAAGAGTATTTGATACAGTATATTAATTGAAAACTTATTAATATTCAAGACGAATGTGCATAATGGGAGACTGTTTTTCTTTAGTGGCTTTTTTTTTACTTTACTATACATATCATTTAAGTTAAAAATACAATTCAAAAGGTAAACCTCAAGTACTTATTTAAGTGAAAAATACAATTCAAAAGTTAACCCTCAAGTGCTTTCCTTCGGTATGCTGCCAAAGTTGCTATTCCAGTTATTTGAAATCTTAATAAAATTGTCACATCTAAAAACACAGACACGGGTGAAAAAAAAAAAAAAAAAAAAAAAAAATTAAATTCCCACAAAAAGTGAATAAAGTATAAAAAGATTTTGGCTCAACTCAGCTCAACTCAAAACTCACCATTCCGCAATTCTGCCGAGCTGTCGGCACTGCAACACCCCAAATCGCTATTGTCTATTGACTTCACTCAACATACTAGAGTCTAGATTCTCTGTATCTGAACTAGGTTTTCCCTGCATTGATTCATGATCCTCCTGAGCGCGGCAAATCGTGATTGAAATCCTCATTTCAGCAACTCTCATGTCCCAGTTCGATCATCGTGTACATGTAAATTTCTAGAGAATGCAAGCGACGATCGCTTCAAGGTGCTTCAGAGTTCGCGAGCTCTTCCTGCGTAAGGGAGAGATGGCGATAATGAATTCTCATTGCACTTCCTGTCACAAAACTCTCGTCCCTTTTCGCCCTTTTGATTAAAAATCGTTCACGACCGGACGATGTCTCAGTGTTGGTCTCTCAGGCCGATACAATCATACAAATCGTATTTTTACGAGAGAGTTTTCTAGTCGGCGCTATTCGTGGGATGTTTCCAGAACCACCCCGCATTTCTTCAAACACCTTAACGGCTTTCTCTCAGATTCCACCCGTGGACCTCCACAACAACCTGTAAGTCAAATTATACATATATATACACACACACCAACACTCACTTGTGCTTGTGCGTGATTGCTGATACATGTGCATATATATAAAAATTGGGGCTCCTTATATCTTCTATTCTTTTGTGTGCTTAATTCGAAGTTGCGAACAGGGTTCGATACCAAATGGGTATGCATTTTTCTCAGCTTCTACTGGGGATGAGGTAAAGAAGCCTGCAAAGATAAAACAAACGACTACGGTTGCTAAAGGAAGAGATTCAGAAGATCCCGTTGCAGACACAAAAATTCTCCGTACTCTTGCAACATACCTGTGGTCAAAAGATAACCTCGAGTTCCGGTTGCGGGTGGTTATTGCCTTGGGTTTTCTTATTGGAGCTAAGGTGGGTGGCAGTTTGTGCCTCCAATCTCTGTAATTGTTATTGGGTCACTTCTATCAAGACTTTGTTTTTCTGTAATTAATTTTTTGCTTAGGAACTAAATGTAGCGATTAACTATTGATTACTGAACAAGTTGTGGTGCTTCTATTATTCAGGTTCTTAATGTTCAGGTACCTTTTCTATTCAAGCTTGCTGTGGACTGGTTGACAACAGCAACTGGGAATGCTAGTGCTCTTGCTGCATTTACCACTGCTAATTCAACTGTTTTAGCCCTTTTTGTGAGCCCGGCAGCCGTTTTAATTGGATATGGAATAGCACGAACTGGGGCGTCTGCTTTCAATGGTAATTCACTTGAGAAAATTGTTGTTTCTTCTTGTCTTTCCCATTCTTATACTCCCATGCACATCCATTGCTCCAGAGTTGCGAACTGCTGTATTTTCTAAGGTGGCATTGCGAACAATCCGATCAGTATCTAGAAAGGTAAGAAACTAGTGGTTTTTCTTTTTATATATGTACTGATTCAGGACATGATATTGCAAAATGACCGGTACAGCCCCCTTCCCCCGGGGTGGGGTGGCGTGTGTTGGGCGGTTAGCAATCTTCTTTGGAAGTAATTGACCATTAAACTTATGTACATTATTAGTATATTATCATCATTAGCTCTAAAATGTTCTTATCTCATCCCTATGTCCTTAGTGTACCATAATGATATATTTGATTTGTTGTAGCAGCCTTCTTTTTTGTTGGATAAAATATATTTTAATTGAAGAAAAAAGGGGTAAAATGTTCGGAATACAAAGACTTATAAAAAAAAAAAAAAATGTCGGAGTACAAAAGTTATAACATTGTGAAGCTGCTCAGTATAACCAAAACATACCCAAATAAAAGGGACTGTAATATGCAGGATAAGTTTCATCTGAGTGCACATATATGCAAATAAGATGGTAGGAAATAGAATTTTCAATTTTAAAGCCGACAATTCTCATGCCAATTATTTATTATTATTATTGGTATTATTATTTTGGTTTTGTTCCTTTCATCCGGAGACAATGTAAGGCCTGTCTTCAGTTGGATCTTAGCACTGATTCCAAACAATGATAGACCGACCAGGAAAAAAAAAAAAAACAGAAACCCATCATTGTTTATGACTCTATTTGCCATTCAGGATTCAATGGATTCAAAATAACTCAACTCAACAAAGCCTTTTCCCAAATATTTTTGTGTTTGCTTGCTGTTTTTGTTCTCAAGTTTTTCACTTTCCTAATAAAAGTTGGATCATAGTTTAGACAAATGCATTTATGGAGGGCTAGAGCTTTCATTGGGAAATGGTTGTGGAGTTTCTTGAGAGAACATGGGTAGGAATATTGGCTAGCTGGCTGAAGAAGTCATTGTTGGCCACATAATTCATTGCACATGGTTCACCTTTGTTCTTACCTCTAATAAGATTCGTCATGTTAAATGTCTTAGGAAATAGTTATGGGATAATTCTTCAAGTTGCTCAGTTCTCCTCCTTTCTTGAAGACCTCATAAAGGCTTACTTATCTATTTTGGCTCTTCAAAACTCTAGGAGCTATAGCGTCCTAGATTTTCTTCTTCATTTTTTTTTTTTTTTTTTCCTTTTTTCTTTTTCATCATTCTTTCATAAAAAGATCTTGTCCCAAATTTTCATTCCCCTTAAATATGGGTCCCTCCTCAAGTGAAACATTTAACTTGGTTAGTCTTCTATGGAGGCCAACATTAACAAGATGCTTTTAAAATGAGAACTTGGAAAGCTCACTCCCTTAACTCTACAAGAATTCAGCAGTATGTCATTATTGATGTTAGAATGCATGTCTACACTTATAAGGCAATTTCCTTTTTCGATTGTAGATGTAAGAATGCTTGTCCTATTTAAAGTTGTAGTATGTCAAGAATGTGCTTCTTGTGTTTTGATGGAAAGCATGGTAGATGATTTGGAGGTGCGCTATTCTATTGGTCTCTTGATTCTTATGGTTTAAAAGAAATGATTGAATTTTTAGGACAAATATGGCATTGTTGATGCCTCAATAGAGAAGATTAAAGCTGAGACCTCCTTCTGGGTTTGCCAAGTCTTAAATTTGAATGTTTTTGAGACTCTTAGTCTTCAAATTCTAAGGAATTGGAAGGAGGCGTTGCTCTTTAGGATTATCTCAAGTGCAACTATCAGACAATTGGACCTAAGTAGCATATAGCACAAACACGGACATGATATGACACGGATACACTAACATGTCAAATTCTAAAAAAGTAAGACGTGGAAATGGCATGGATACCACTATATATAAATATGAAGTTTTGTTTATGTACATCTATTATGTAAGACTATCACATAATTTTAATTAATTTTTAATTTGTGTGTTAAAGAGTTATATATTTAGAAGATTAAGCTATGTGAATATTGTAAGGATTATTATACGTATATGCTTGCTTCTACTCTGCTACTTTTTTACTATAATTAAATTTTTGCGCTATATGGAAAAATGTCATCATCTGCTTGACTTATGTTGACCATGTGTATAATTTCTATTTTTCTAAAAAAAAAAAAAAAAAAAAAACCCTGTTTGAGAGTGTCTCAAATGTGTTTGCCAAGCGTTCAGAATCTGTCTGTAATAATTAAATTCATTTTTAAATTATGGACACATACATTAAGTGACGGACACATGTCTGTCAGTTTTGATGCTTCTTATTAAGAAAGTTGGTAAATTAGATTGGGATGGCATCAGCTGGATCACATACCTTGCAATAACATCAAGTTCTTAATCATTCAAGAAGAGCGATGCAATTAACGTGTTTGCTTGAGACTCCGCAATGGTCATCAAATGGGATATATATATAATTTCAGGGCCTTAGAGATCCATGAACTACATGAGAAAGATTGAATGTATTCCATTTTGGTAGTGGCTAGTCTTTTTTTTGGCATGTTTTTGTTGTTAAAACTTTCAAAGGAAATCTTGTCCATCGGTTTTGGCATTTTCATATCAAAGAAGGGAAAGGAAACAAGATGTGGCTTGTTTTGCTGGAGATGCATGAGCTATAGATGTTCAGATGCTAAGTTGAAATGAGGATGGAAAAGAAAAATAGTTTGCTGATAACGAAGATAATCTTGCAACAAAATTTAAGATGATAATAAATAGTTTGTTGTTAATTTTAACTGTTTTACTACATGGAAAATGTCAACTCGCTAGGTCCCTAATTGACAAATGATGCAGTGTATGACATGCAATGGTGCAACCCATAACTTAGCACAATTAAATTTGCATAAATTTTTGTAGTGCTCATACTTCTATGGTTCTATATTTACAGTTGATATATGTCATTTTTCTGATTTGATCCTAATTTCTTGCTTGTCAGTTGTGACATGTAAAGCAGTTTTAACTTTTGCAGGTCTTTTCACACTTGCATGAGCTTGATCTTCAGTATCATCTTAGGTATTGTCTGGAGAACATTCTGTTCAGCTCACTAGAAAAATTCTTTTGATGATAGTTGTTATTTTTATCTACCAAGACATAGATTGTAATATTGGGCTGCCATATATTGTTTTCTTCTTCTTTTTTTCTTCTTTTCCATTTTGGCCAGCAAATATTGTATATATGCACTCTGTACAGCAAATAACAGTCCTTATTGTTGCCAAGTAGTTGGGGAAAAAAAGACCTTGCTATCATTGTGGAAAATGTTTCTTGGTTATTCTAATGTAATAAATCTAGATATGAGAACCGTAGAAACTGCAAAGTTTAGATCCTGTCTGAACTCTTGAGAAAGATATTTGGATTTGATGACTCTCATAGACTTCTGTCCCCAAGTAGTTGGGGAAAAAAAGCTTGATTGTTGTTGTATGATTCTCATAGACATGTACATTGGTTGTGACGTTGGACAAGTAGTGCTTAAATAGTAACCAGAAAGACTGAAGTGTATGAGAATGAGAAGTTGAGATGAGGTTGGATGAAGGAGGTGAGAAGATAGACGAAGGGGATGAGAAATAGACTGAATGAGGTAGGTTAGAGAGACTGAGGGGTAGAGAAAAGCAAGAACAAGGAGGGAGAAAAGATACGGGGAAGGTTCGCAAACTCACAATAGCAATTCAATATTTCCAAAGCTCATTGTCTGATTACATTTGAGCCTTTATATAGGCAAAACATATAAATCCCTAAAAATATTAAAATATTCCTAAAAATAAACATTGCCAAAAATAACAAATACAATTTAAAATAAAACCTAATTACATCAAATCCCTATTTTCATCTATCTTTGCCCCTTTTTCTAAAGTAGAGGCAGCATGCGGATCATCCATGAGGATCATAACTCGTTCTCCATCAATTCTCCTCCACTGAGAATAACTCTCTTCCGGAGAGTAAAGCGGATAGTATTGCCCTAAAAAGTTCGAATCAATATGGCAAGACTCATTTGTATTCCATGTGATAGCAGAAGATGGATAATGCTACCATAGTGGAAGAAGTGTTGGTGCCGAAGAAAATGTAGCTCCCTTGTAAGAGCACAAGCTAATAATATAAGAGGCTTAAAGGTGCCTTGGTTAGGTGACAAATAATCCACATGAAAAATTGGACTACTACTATTTTTTGATGGCAAGTAAAAAAAAAAGGCATAAGGTCCCGAAATTATGAGTGATGTGGAGATATCGAGCGATTTGGGCTTGCAAAGTCTCAAAGGAGTCACATGGATTAGTTTGTGGTGTTACATGTATAAAAACATAATCTTCTTTAATGAATTTCTCCTTTCCTTTATGGTCGCATTGATATTCGGTCCTTCTATAGATGTCTCATGGAGGGACTAGGGGTTTCTTTTCCGTGGAAGGCTGTTTGGTGGTCCAAATCCCCCTTAAAGGTGGCTTTCTTTTCGTGGACATTTGTTTTGGGAAAGATTTTGACCCAGGATAATTTGAAGAAAAGACAAGAAGTTGTGGTCAATTGTTGTTGCATGTGCCTTAGTGATAAGGAGACGGTGGATCACCTTTTGCATTGTCCTATGGCTAGGGACTGTTGGGACTTGATGTTAGGTTTGTTTGGGGTATGCCCAGGTCCTCCAGAGGGTTGGTTAAGGTTTGGAGAGGTTGAATAGTGTGGGCCCAAGTCCGTGATTTTTGGAGAGTTACGCCTTTGTGTGTATGGTGGTGTCTTTGGCTCGAAAGAAACAGGAGATCCTTTAGAGGAAAGGAGACTCTTATCTCTTTGCTTAAGTTCTCCATTATTACCACTATTTTTTGTTGGGTTGTAGGGAGAAATTATAGATCTTTAGAGGAGATTGTTGATTTTATGGACTCTTTGAGAGTGTAGAGGCCCTATTTGGCCTTGTGCAGTTCTCTTGGGATGTGCTCCCCTTTTGAGCACTTTTTATACAATTTTAGCATATGTAATAAATTCATAATTTTTATTACTCAAAATAATTTGTCGTCGCATATTGGGCATGAAACTTGTGGGCAAGCTGAATAAAGGAATTTGAAATTTAAATGAACAAGAATGGCTCTGAGACAAATTGATGTAGGAAAAGTTGTGCTTAAATAGTAACCAGAAATAAAGAAGTGGATGAGAATGTGAGAAGTTGAGATGAGGTTGGATGAAGGAGGTGAGAAGACAAATGAAGGGGATGAGAAATAGATTGAAAGAGGTAGGTTAGAGAGACTGAGGGATAGAGAAAAAGCAAGAACAAGGAGGGATAAAAGATATGGGGAGAGTTCACAAACTCACAATAACAATTCAATATTTCCAAAGCTCATTGTCGGATTACATTTCAGCCTTTATATAGGCAAAATATAAACACACCCTAAAATTTTTAAAATACTATAATATTCCTAAAAAGAAAACTTTGCCAAAAATAACAAAAACAATTAAAATAAAACCTAACTACATAAAATCCCTAATTTCATATATCTTTGCCCTTTCTTCTAAAGTAGAAGCGGACACATGCTGCTCATCCATGAAGGTCATAACTTGTTCTCCATCAGCTTGTGTGTTTAATCTGCTAATGAGGACTTTGAGGAGACAAATTGATCCTTGAAGCCTCAAGAAGGGGAAAACAAAGGGGAGGCGAGAGGTTCCAGCCCCATAGTGGGCATTTGCTGGTACTTAACTAACGAAAAACAAATAAATAAATAAAATAAGAAAGAAAAGAAAAAGAAAAAGAAGGGGAAGACAAGTCCATGATAGTCAGTTATTTTAGCAATTTAACTCCTTTACTATTTTTTTTTTGGTGAGTTCAAAATTGATGTTTGTAGTGTTACCTCATACATACTAACAGATATTTTTTCCAGCATTATAAACTAAACATGGTAACTCCAAATTAGTTCATGAACAGTACTGCTACTGCTAGACCCTTCATTAGATGCACATGCACCTCATGTTGAAGATTCTTTAATCCCAAATCATGCGATAAAGTTATTTTAGGCATTTGATTGAAGACTCCTGGATTTTCTCAGGAAAATAGCACAGCCTAAAGGAACTGTGTAAAATGCAGACTCAGATTTTCACTTCAAACTTCAGGAGCCATATTGGTATGCATTATTGCATATACAGTAAAACCATGAATTCAGATTTTCTCAGTGTTGGGCCAATGTGTCTTAACATATTCATATTATTTGAACTAAAACATGAACTTCCTGATTCCAATGGTTTTGATTACAATAGCAGTCACTTTATTGATATAGTTTATTTGTTCTTTAGAGTTAAATTGCATAACTGGTTTTCTGTTTTTGTCTTGGTCATTATATTTGCAGTCGAGAAACAGGTGCTTTAAATCGAATTATAGATCGTGGTAGCCGTGCAATAAATTTTATTCTTTCATCCATGGTATTCAATGTTGTACCCACCTTCTTAGAGGTACGACTCTCTAGCATTTATTGTTTTTAATCTGCATAGAGTGTAGTGTGTGTGTTTTTGTATACAACGTCAAAGCTGTCCTGGATTCTATTACTTCTACATTTTGCCATCCTTGATAAAGAGTTGTAGTCTTGGTGATATTGGCTTTTAATTTCCTGCTCGTGCTGTAGGTTTTTAGCTCATTTTTTTTTTTGTTATGATCACATTTCTATCCTATCTTGTATCCTTCCAGATAGCCATGGTATCAAGTATACTGGCATACAAATTTGGAGCACCATTTGCATGGATCACTTCTCTTTCAGTTGTTGCGTATATTATTTTCACATTGAGCATAACCCAGGTACATCATCCTCTGCAGATTATTTTCCTTCTTTTGTTTCTTTTTTGCTCTCTGAGGGGTGGATGGGTAGGGATTACACTTCGAAATTTCCGGAAAAAACTGACAGCACATTACAATTTGCGTTTGTCTTAATGTTGTGAACGGTAGGAAGGAAGGAAGAGGTGTGGAGAGAAAATAGGGAAGGAAGGAACGAACTTCCTTTGTTCGGTAGAGATGATGCAAGGAAAGAAAGGAGAATAGGAAGGATGACTCATCCTTCCTCCTCTACAAATTGTCATCTGCCCAAAAAATGGGCTGGAGGAAGGAGGGAAGACAAGTGGACTATTATAGAAGTTTTATATTAAATAATATACTATCCTAAGTTATACAAGTTTTAAATTACAATACTATCCTCTATAAATTACAATATTGTAAATATTATTGGATATAATGGTAAAAAAAAATTAAAATTTTCTCTTTCCTTCTCTCTTAACGAACATAGGAAATTATAAGTTTATTCTTTTCTCTTCTATCCAACCGAACGAAAAGAAGTTAATACATAATTTCTTTTTTTTTTTTTTTTTTTTTGATAAGTAAAATTGTATTAGAAAGCGTTTAAAAGGGGAACGCGTCTCAAGAGCTGTACAAATACCGAAACCGAAAAAGGGAGTCCTATAGACACAAAGAACCCAAAAAGTCCATGATTTCATCTAAAGATATACAATTTCTCCCCATAACCCAACTAAAAAGAGAACAAATAATAGAAAACTTCAACGCCCCAATGGAGAATTCCTCCCCATCAAAAGATCTTCTCCGCTCTTTCCAAAGACTCCACCAAACACAAAATGGGGTCTACACAATCTCTTCCCTAGGGATTTTTCATCGATCCCTTCTCTCCCTTCCATCTATTTTTTTTTTTTTTTTTCTTTCCTACTGAACATAGCATAAATGATAGGATGGATATAGTTTAAATTATCACTCCATTCATCATTTTTTATACATAACATAATTTTGTTCAACTTACATAATATTATTTATTTATTTTTATTTTTTTGATTACTTAGCCTTCAAATACTATATGACAAAGCCTTTTTTTTTTATTTTTTTTTTTATTTTATATTGGAGGGGAGGTGGTTAAAGATCAGTTGGTCTGAAACAAACTTACTGAATTTGGAAATTTGAAGAGAAAATAGGCGCCAATTTCCATGAAGTTGTGTGTTTGAGGCAGACTTTTCTCCCCTTTTGGTACCTGATTACCTGTCATAGCAAAGAAACAGGCACGGAAAAAGGGGAAAAAAAATTATAGATAGAAGGAAGAAGAAGAAGAAGAAGAAGAAGAAGAAAACAATTAAAAAGGAAGTAACGTCAAATCCTTTTTAATTTTAAAAATTTGATATAATGTTCATTTAGAAAATTTAAATGGGTTTATGTTTCTGTTTTATATTGATATTTGGAACACATGCTTTAACTTAAAAAGGGCCACAACTCACGAGATAACATTACAAGTCTAAATATTAGGATTAGTATATAGAAAGTCAACTAAGGAGCCCAAGATTTTGAGGATCTTATATGGATTTCAGTATGTCACACTGATTCTATCCTCGTGGAAATCTTGGTTCGTTGAATTAGTACTGTAAGATTGTAAAATGGTAGGTTTTGGGATGGAATTGTAACAAACATAATATTTGTACGGTTTAAAATTTTATATTATATATTTGTTTAGTTTTGAGTTACTTTGTCCTCTTAAGTTGGTGGAAATTGTGCTATTATACGTTACACTGAAAACTTTTCCCTCCATATACCTTCTCCAGTGGAGGACTAAGTTCAGGAAGGCCATGAACAAAGCTGATAATGATGCAAGTACAAGGGCAATTGATTCACTCATCAATTACGAGGTGAAATATTTATTTATCTTCCACGAATATCTTTGTTTTCATGTGATATTGATTGCTCTATTTTTCCTTGTCCTCTCCTTTTCTTTCTGGTTCTTTTTTTTTTTTTTTTTAGTTTTAATTTTTTTTTATTATGTTCTTTCATTTTCAGACTGTCAAATATTTCAACAATGAGCGTTACGAAGCTGAGAAATACGATGAGTTCTTAAAGAGTAAGTTGTTTAGTGTTTATAGAAGTTGCTCACTATGATTTAATATAGTTGAATGGTGAAATAGGAATTGCAAACTTAACATTAGCTGAATTGGAAAATAGGAATTATGTAGTCAAGGTTAAGTGGTTTAAATAAGGTTGAAGCTGAGAAATATGATGAGTTCTTAAAGAGTAAGTTGTTTATTGTTTATAGAAGTTGCTCACTATGATTTAACTATAGCTTAATGGTGAAATAGGAATTGCATGCTTCACATAAGCTGAATTGCAAAACAGGAATTATGTAGTCAAGATTAAGTGGTTTAGATAAGGTTGTTACTGAACTTGCTGAAGCTGTTGTTTTCTAATGTGCATAGACGCAGATCCATGTGCGGATAAATGCTTGTATAATCAAATTGAAAGGGTTATGCCACCTAACCAACCAGATAGGATTATTGGAATGATAATTTGGATGGAAAGTGTCATTGTTTTGGTTCTCCATCATGGGTTAAGACTTGAGACCTTTTTTATTTTTTATTTTTTATTCTTCACTATATATAATGCATAATTCGAGGTAATATTCTGTAATTTTTGACACTGACAAATATATTATGTATGATAAGCTGTACATCATCATGATGATGATTTTTTTTTTCTCAGGGTATGAAGATGCTGCTTTAAAAACGCAACGTAGCCTGGCCTTTTTAAACTTTGGCCAAAATGTGATATTTAGCACAGCTCTTTCAGCTGCTATGGTTTTGTGTTCACACGGAATTATGAATGGCCAGATGACAGTTGGTGATTTGGTAAAATTGCAACTTAACTAGTCTTTCAACTTCTATATCCTTAAACTAATTGTAGCGGTCAGACACATAATTTATTATCTTTGGAATGCATAGGTTATGGTAAATGGGCTCCTGTTCCAGCTATCTCTTCCACTCAACTTTCTTGGCAGTGTATATCGTGAGACTGTACAGAGTCTTGTTGACATGAAGGCCATGTTTCAGTTACTCGAGGTATTTCTGGAGTTCCTATGTTTATCATTCCTACAAATTTCATTCCTAGTGTAACTCTTAGTTACTAGTTCTTTCAATTCCAGTAGTTAACTTAGTTAATTATCCTTTCAATTCATAGTGTAGTAGTACTTTAACTCTGTAGTTCTCTTTCTTTAATGAAATTAAGTTCTTTAGGTACTATTCAATCTTCCACCATTTCCACAATTCCGAAGTCCTTGTTAAAGGCAAAAAGGCACTCTAAAAAGGGTGGTCATTCCAGACCCTTTTCGCAATCACTTGATAATTCTCTCAACCGAATCAATACCTGTACTATTGCTCAGCCTAAATTGGGATTCGGCAAGGTCCTGGCATGCCTGCGTGCACACCAAAATATTGTGGCCAAACAGTACCAAACAAAGTATAAAAGAATAAAGGATAATGAAACATCTGTCTCATTACAATGGAAGTGTGTAATTGTGCTATTGTATTTTTGCTTCACGCTGTTTGTTTGTCTTTTTTTCTGAAATTAAATGGAAAAAAAGAACCGTCTTCTTTTATGAAGCTTTGTGTTTATTATTTTTGTTGTGATTTATTCCCATCTTCCACGTTTTCTTACATGATAAAATTTCTCTTGAATAATTTATGTTTTTATAAAAAGTAACCTGAGGTAGAGTGAGGAGTCCCCAAGACCCTAGAAGAGAGTGGATAAGTGGGCAATGGCACAATTAACATTGATCAGTTGTGTTAGCCCATCCCTTCATCAAGAACTCAAGAGGAAATATTAAATAATGGGTAATTGATTTGTTCTTTATTTTTTAAATGTATGAGCTTGCTTATGAAATATTATTCTTCCTTTTTCCCTTGGACATATTCTTCTTTTCATTTCTTCAAATCCTCAATAGTCGTTCATGATGCCAAAATTTCAGGGATTTTCCTTTAGCACCATAAGTTTCAATATGCTAGTAAGTAATAGTAATCCCAAGAAAGCTGGTTAGTCCAAGGAAACTCCAGACTATGAACATATATGAGACCAGATTAACGATGCAGGATATAGTGAACAAATAGACTATATGCTGGTTCCACTGACTTGCAGCACTAGCCAATGGTGAGAGATCCCACCAAGTGAACGTTCCTGACTAAAGTAGTTTTAAGGAACATTTGGAGGACCAATCACTCTTATTTGGGAAGGAACTATCAAAGGTAGGATTGATGATTTGTAAAAACAACTTGACAGAGAATTAACCCTTCTAGTCCTGCAATCACCAAGCAATTCAAATTTAATCACAATCACTATCTGCCAGTTATTTTGGTTTCATCGGAACTAAGGAACTAGTATCTAGAACCAACATCCTGGCCATGTGAAAATCTGCGGTAAATTCTTATCCTCACAAATAGCATTGTGGCTTTCACTATGCAAATGACCACATGTTGCTTAGGTGTGTTGCTTGTTGAGTTACCCATGGCATTTGGCAGATCATTCTTTATACTTGGTGTTTTAATCCAATAATCTGTTCTTATAAGGGATTCCACCTTGACATAAGTTGCTTAGGGAGGTGTAAACTATTTCTTGGCAATTATTTTTCAATTTTTTTAAATCTGAGCTTTTGTTTGTTTATTCAAGTCTTCATTTGGTATGTTGATAGTAGCATTTTCTGTTCCAACTTCTCTTCTGGTAATTGTTCTGTTATAGTTTATAGTGACTTGAAATAATTTTCTTCTAATTCTTACCACAGGAGAGGCCTGAGATCAGAGATGATGCGGATGCAAAGCCTCTGCAATTAACCGGGGGTAGGATTCAATTTGACAATGTTCACTTCAGGTTGTTATTTGTACCTCTATTGGCCTTCCTACAACGGAAAGGAAACATCTTTTTTTTTTATTTTTTTTATTTTTTATCATTCACTTCATTACATGGTCTACAAACATCATAATCACAGAAGTTGAACATGTATATATATGGTCTAGAGGCATCAGTGAGTCGTCACCAATTAGGGGTAGATTTACTCCATGTAATGATTGTCAAATAATATACACTATCTTGTTTAACAGTTTTTTTCTTTATTTTTTAAATAAAATTTTCTTTCAAGAAAGTATGATGAGATGGTGTGAAGGCATCTGATCATTCTTGAACTACCCTTGATGGAACCCACAAGTTTTCTCCAACTTATTTTCTTCTTTTGCGGAAAGTAAGTTTTCTCCAACTTCTACTTGTAAACACATGTATAAAATTTGCATTAATTATTAAGATTTCCCTTTCTCTTGTGCATTTTCCACCATTTAGCAACTTCTCTTCTTTGAGTTCTGAACTTTCTGATGCTGGTTCAAGTTTTATCTTTACCTGTTCTTATTTTGGCATTGTACCTGAACTGGGTTCTTTTGATTAGGTTTTCTACTTGCTTATGCTGGATATTTTATCAAATAAGTATCATCTTTTTGTGCCTAAGTGTTTTTATTTGACTTCAAAAATACAACAGATATATTTGCTGCCTCTTTTTCTTAGTAGACCTTTGGTGATTTGTTAGTCTCTCATGATGCACCAATTCTGTACAAGAGTTAAAATCACATTGGCTCTTTTTTTTCAAAAAATATTTTTGGTTTCTTTGGAAGTATTGGTTTTAATCTTCATTCCGAGAAAATTTCAACTTGGTCCCAATTCCTTTGATAAGTTTCTTGACATAGAGAGGGTTTTGCTGCTTCTCTCTACCAGACATACAGATGATCTGCTGTTGTACTTTATATTAAAATGGCTGCTTTGTCTTTTTTTTTTTTTGATAAGTAAGAACATATTAAAAAGCACCCCCACGCTCCAAAAAACCCGGACGTGGCCCCCCACGCTGTAAGTCTGTAACCTCTCCAAGCATCAATTAAATCTCTCGAAGGCCGAGGCATAACCCATTGGACTCCAAACAGCCCAAAAATAAGGCTTCAACAATCGTGAACCACGAGGCAATGCAAAAGAAGGCCCCATCCCTTTTGCACAAGCTGCACCAATTAATTGTAATCTGTCTTCTCTTCCTCAAATTATCCATGATCAAAATCTTACCCCAAACTACAGTCCAAACAAAGAAAGCAAGCGTCGCCAAACTGTCTTCCAAGGAAAGATAGGGCCATGAAAGTCAGAGAGGCAATGGAACAAATAACGGACCTTAAACCTCCCTTGAGGAGAAGGCACCCACAGTAAAGAATCAGATTCTCTCCCATCCAAGTTATATAAAAGATTCAGGAGGCCAAAAAAATTGTCCAACTTCCAATCCTGAAAGGATGTTGAAATCTCACAAGTCACATATCACGTAAAGCTACCGCTATCAAGCTGATAATAGTTAACCACCAGGGCATGTCTATCAACAACAATCCTATAAAGTCTAGGGAAAGAACAAGACAATTGGCGATCACCACACCATAAATTCTCCCAGAACTGAACATTCCTTCCATTTCGAGCTCTGAACTTGATTTGTTTAGAAAACTTATCCCAGCCCTTCCTAATAAACTTCCATACTCCCACACCGCTAGCAACTCTGACCGCCCAGATGACCACCCGCCTCTCTTCTCCCCAAAACGACACAAAATAACCTTCCTCCAAAGATAATGCTGCTCATTACCGAATCTCCACAATCACTTACCAAGGAGGGCCCTATTAAAGGGGGCCAATCTCCTAATGCCAAGACCTCCAAACTGAAGGGGCTTGCAAACATCCTCCCCCCGACCACCCCACAGATCTGCTGGAGTCTCTTAATCCTATCAGCAACAGAGGAAGGAATATGGAAAAGAGACCGAAAGCATGTTGGAAGGCTTGACAACGTACTCTTTGTAACAACCCTTACCCTATCCAAATACAATATTGCCCGCTTTTGGCTCCCCCGGACCAGAGACTTCCCAGGGGGTCACCCATCCTGGTACTACTTCAGAGTAAGCGCGCTTAACTTTGGAGTTCTAATGGGTTCAAGGCCATCACGGCTTTAAAACACATTGTGTTATAGAATGGTGTTGAATTTACATATAGCAATTGCCTTTCTACATCCAAGCGATGTGGAATTATGCACTTGTAACTCACCCAGTATGGTAGCCTGTCAGTGTCTCGCCCCCACCCCCGCCCACCCGTCCACATAGGTCGCCACAATCACCCCCCCTTTGGGGCCTAACGTCCCCGTTGGCTACACTTCCGGCTGGGTCAGGCTCTGATACCATTTGTATCAACCCTCACCCTACCCAAACACAATATTGTCCGCTTTTGGCTCCTCCGGACCAGAGACTTCACTCATCCTAGTACTACTCTAGAGTAAGCACGCTTAACTTTGGAGTTCTGATAGGTTCAAGGCCATCACGGCTTTAAAATACGTTGTTTTATAGAAGGATGTTGAATCTACATATAGAACTTGCCTTTTCCACACCTATGGGATTATGCACCTGTAGCCCGCCCAGTATGGTAGTCTGCCAGTGCCTCGCACCCGTCCACATAAGTCACCACACTCTTCAAAAGAATAACCTTCCCGCCCTTCGAAAGATACTGCTTCTTTTACCCAACCAATCTTCTTTCAACCTGCTGAATCATAGGATCTCATCCTCCCAGCCTTCTTGATTAAGCACCTAGAGGCAAACTCAGATAAGAAATAGGGAAGGAGCTCACCCCACACCCGAGAACCTCAGCAAGAGAAGCAACATCCTGAACATAGGTCCAAGCACACTCTTACCCACGTTACCTTCCAACCCAAAAACTGCCTGAAAACACACCAACACACACCTCAAATATCTCAACTGAGACACATCCGCATCACAAAAAACCAGGGTGTCATATGCAAACTGTAAATGGGATATCTCCATCGGGACGACCCGGATTGGAACCCACCCTGAAGCCCCTAATGAGGCCCAAATCCATTGCCCTCCTCAACAAGCTACTAAGAGCCTCCATAACAATGATGAACAAAAATGGAGAAAGAGGATTCCCCTGCTGCAGACCCTGAGAACTGCCGAAAAAGCCGGTAGGAGAGCCATTCACCAGAACAGAAAATCTAACACAGGAAATTCAGGCCTCTATCCATCTCCTTCATCTTTCTCCAAATCCCAGCCTCCCCAGCAGATACAACGAAGAAGCTCCAACTAACATGATCATGAGCTTTCTCAATGTCAAGCTAACACAACACTCTAGGAACACCAACACTCAGTCTGGAGGAATCAAGAGTCAGCTGCTTGGTTTTAACATGTTGGATCTTCTTTTATCCCCTCTGATTGTGCATCTATACAGTATACAGTTTGTTCTGTTTATTTGAATATGTTGAATCCTGGGGACCCAAACGTGGTTTAAGTGCTATTAGTAAATACCTAAGGTTTTAATGGCCCACTGGTGTGTCCCACGATTGCATTCAAATTGTGCTGAACATCGCCATTGTGCAGTACCCTCAAGCGCGCGTTGAACTACTGTAATGGTTTATGGATTATTGCTTGCTGATGCAAAATCTTTGTCTCATTTAATGTAGTTACCTGCCAGAAAGAAAGATCCTTGATGGGATATCTTTTGCGGTGCCACCTGGAAAAAGTGTGGCTATAGTTGGAACCAGTGGCAGTGGTAAGACTACAGATGTATCATAATTCTTAAATCTCACAGGCTCTCCGTTTTTAATTTGTAATTGTCACTGGTTTGTGCTACAAAATTAAACTTTTTGTCTTTATTTCTTATATGATTTTATGCAATCTTTTCTCATCTTCACATTCTTGTTGCACTGGTAGTGGTTTCCATGCTTGGAATGCCCATATAGAATTTTTGTTGGAAGTCTGCACGTAGAGAAACACTTTTCGACTCGCAAATCCATTGTGTGTTGCATGAGAGAGCAAAGGCCAAATAAAAATTGTCTTCATGGAGAAAGGAGTTTATGGGCGATCCCATAAAAATTATTGAAATCTTTTCTGTCTTACCTTGTATCTCTCTTCTGTGGTATAGTTCCATCTGCCTTGTATTCCATATTGCACTTATTTTTTCGGTAGAATTTCAAGTTCTCTCGTATTATATCTTGGGAGCTCTCGTCTTATCAACCATGGCCTCCTTCCAGTCTAAGTCTTGAAAGTGCATCCTTCCAATCTTGAGAAAGACAGAGGATGTGAAAGCACATTAGGAGGGTGAGAGTGGTTTAACACAAAGTTATTGTCCTATTTTGGTGCACCATTTCAAGATGGCCATTATTGCTTTAAGTGACCCCATTCTGCAAGGTTGTTTGATCCAAGTCATATTGTTTGCATATCAATTGTGGAGAAGACAAGTAGAGGAAGAATATAAGCCAAGGGCTCTCCTCTTCCCTTTCTATTGTTTTCGCTAAACTGTGAGAGATGTGAATTAACAAAGCACAAGAGTATTACTTTAAAATATTTGGGGTACACATTTTTTAACGGACCCCCTACTTGTGGGGTCCACTGATTATAATCATTCTTGTGGGGATGGCGATGTAACAAATTAAATGGGCATTGTCTTTGCATCACTCCTATTGGGATGCATTAGGAAGATCCTAATTGAAGTAGGGGCACAGTTTGGGATACAGACAAAAACTCCATGTAGGTTTGAGGGGGGGTTTGTCTAATGTTTCTCCAAATTGCACCTCCCCAATGTGAGAATTTATAAATAGTTAGTTCATGGCATGCTAATCTATGTTATGTCTGGCTATTGTTCTTGTAGTAACCAACAAAATGATGCCCATGCAATCTAAATTATCTATAGTGCTGAACTAAGAAGTCATCCTTGCTCCTCAGAATGCTTCTTTATAAGTTAATTTGTTTACCGCTCCACTGATATTAAATTGTTTATATTGCAGGTAAGTCGACCATTCTTAGATTGCTCTTCAGGTTTTTTGACGCCCATTCAGGAAATGTAAGAAATGATATTTCTCTGCTACTGAATGCTCTTAGTCTATGTATCAGTAATATTTTCTGAACACCAATATACTTAACCATCTGATTATGTGCTCAGCAGCCAAGATCGATGGTAAATTTTTGAGTCATATTCTGCTATTTGGGTTCTGAATGATTGCATATATCTGTAGCAGGATCTTGCTACTGCTGCAAATTTTATCAGGAGTAAAAAGATGAAGCTCTATTTACAGTTGCGCTCTTTGCACATTGCATAGGTGATAAAATTTTGAAAACAAAAAAATGGACGTTTTAAGAATGAAATGCATATCCTTCTTCAATAATCTTGAAACGAAATGTTTAGTTTGGTACATTGTGGGATCCAGGAAATCTACCTCATATTGTTTTTATAGATTTAGACATAAATTATATAAAAAACAAAATCATGTTATATATACAAATTTCTAGTGGACCATTTGTATAATTTTTTTTGTATGATGGACTCCATTGTGTAACAAATTTAAGGTTTTCAATAAGTAAAGGAGGAGAGTGTATAATGTGGTGCAGGGGGCAACCATGTTGGCTAGAGCTTGGTACTCTAGTGAGACCATTTCATATACCCTTTTATCCTATTCCATATTTTAACAGACTTCTTCAGCCTCCTATCTCTTAAACTTTGAAGGCCATGGACGCCCACTAAAAAAATTTCATCAGTGCTAACCGAATTAGTGAACTTTTTATATTAGTTTCAACTTTTAGTGTTAGTTTTATTTAGTTATTGTGTTGAGACAATGAAGTTGTAAATTCTACAAGTGTTTTTTTTTTTTCTTTTCCCTTGAAGTTTAAATTCTACAAGTGTTGGAAAGTCATTTTGATTTGAAATTAGGTGAAAATTTAAATAATTAGGATGGATATTTAAAGAAATGAATCGCATTATGGACAAGATGGCTCTAAGCTTGGTAGAAGCAGTGTTATTAAAGGCTCAAGGCGAACCAAGGTGCTAGAGGTCCTTTGGAGCCTAGGCGCGAGGCGCACGATGAGGCACGCGCCTGAGTGAAGTGAGGCGCGCAATTGAAATTTAAACTACCATAAAAGCATTCATATCTCATAAGTCATAGCAATATTCTTATTTAATATCAAATATAAAAAAGAAAATCCATTAAATATATAAGCATTCAACTATTCAAGAACCATAAAACATAGCACAAATTTGTTTTCTTGAAAAGCAAAACATAATTTTTTTTTGGAAGGCAAAATAGAGCACAAAAAGGGATAAATCTATTAACCAAAAAAAAAAAAAAAAACCTGTTAACAAGAAAAGAAAAAAAAAAGAAAGATGCAGAGACAAAAGGAGTAGATGAAAAGAGAGAAAATATGAGAAGAGAGAGAAAGTGTTAAAGAAGAAAAAGGAGAAACTATAAAGCCCAAAAAAAAAAAAGACAGAGAGGAGAACTAGACGAAGAGAGTGAAGTAAACAAAGATGAGAAGAGAGGAGTAGAGGAGCGGAGAAGAGAAGAGAGAGAAGAAGAAGAAAGAATTGGCATGGCTTCGTCGTTCATCTTTGCCACTAGGGCTTCGTCGTTGGTCTCACAGTCTCACTCTTTCTGTGTTTGGTTGACAATTAGACTCTTGGGCATTCTTATTTGTTTATTTTTTTGAACAAAAATTCCTTCTCTCATACGCTTAGGCTTTCTTAGTTGTTTATTAAGTTGCCAAATGTACCCTTTTTGGCTTAATAAATGAATAATCATTAAACAAAAAAAAAAAAAAAAAAAAAATACAAAACTGTGAGGCGCGCCTAAGCGCTTGACAAATAGGATGGGGCGCAACCGAGGCGCGCGCCTAGTAAACATCAATGCGCCTGCGATGACAACAAGTGCTAGACCTGCACCTCGAGTCTAGGGGTCCTCTCCTTTCTGCCAAATGATGGAAGCCTCACTCCGTTAGTCAATCCACATGCTATCATATATTTCTTTGCTAATTCTACCCACGTTAACTTTGGTCTTCCTCTTCCCCTAGTATTACCCTCAATGTGGACTATGTCACTTTTCCTAACTGACACACTTAAAGGTATTCTTTGCACATGTCCAAGCCATCTTGACCGATTTTCTCTCATTTTATCTGCAATTGGTGCTACTCCAACCATCTCCTGAATATGATAATTTCTAATTCTATCCTTTCTAGTCTTACTGCACATCCACCTCAACATTTGCAAAACAGCCCCAATAAATGGAAGTACTAAAATATTAAGAATTTAATGATGCATGTTCTGGGGACCTAGCAAATGCTTTTCCCTTCTCGTTGCTTTTGCATCAACGGCTTTTTCTCCTAGTAGTAAGAAGTTTGAACTCATACATTTAATCGTACTAATTTTCTAGGTCTTACTTTCCTTTGGTTTGCTTTGACTTTATTCTTGTACAGGTCATTGACAAATTGCTATTTGACAGATAAGTATAGATGGGCAAGACATACGGAAGGTAACATTGGAGAGTCTTCGGAAGTCCATTGGTGTCGTTCCACAAGATACTGTGAGTTCATCAAAGCAATAAAATATATTTTTCACTGCGTTCTCTTCATAATTGCAAGTTTCCCATGTGATCTAAGTTTTAACTATAATATACTCATAACCAATGATGTATGGCAGGTACTTTTCAATGATACAATATATCATAACATTCATTATGGTCGTCTTTCAGCAACAGAAAAAGAGGTTGGTGATCAAATTTACTGCTAATATTATATCTTCTATGCTTGATCATGCAATGTTAACTTGGTTATTTTCAATTGACTTATTTTGTTAGGTGTATGATGCTGCTCGACAGGCCGCAATTCATGACACTATCATGAATTTCCCTGAGAAATATTCTACTGTGGTAGGGGAACGTGGGCTCAAGGTGAGGCTTAATGCTTTTAATTAAGTAATACGTCTTATTTCCACCATAATTATTAGTCTAAGAGATGCTAATACCCCCTCACCTTGCACCTCCCTCTCTCACAACCTCTTAGGGATCAAGTAATGTTCTGGTTTGGGTGGCACATACTTCCCCTTTAATAAGTGTATTTTTATAGCTTTTTTATGCAAGTTATTAGTAATTTAAACAAGTCAATAGACTGAGTAATACATGACCTAGCCATATTCACTCAGGAGAAAACGTAAAACAGAATTCCATGCAGGTGAGGGACATTCTTTTCCTGTTATGTGTCCCGAGTCTATGGCTAAAATCAGATGGTCCTATATAGGAATGGCAATTTCATCTGACCTGTCAGGTACCGCCTCTAGTGGGATGGAAGTGGTACAACAGTTAAATGAGACGCAGGCGGATTTGAGAAAATAAGATTGAACCTGACCTGGTTCAGGTCCGTCAGTGTTCTGCCCTGCCCCATTTTATATAGTAAAATAACTATAATACCATTATTTTCTTTTGATTTTCATCAAATGCCCATGCATATTTACGTTTTATTCCTTAGGGTTACTATCAGTTATTCAGTAGTCTCTCATCTATGTCTTTGGTGCTGTGCATCTCTTATGTCCTCTCTCACCGTCTTCATCTCCTGCGTGTTTGCCACTAGGGTTTAGGGCAAGCTAGAACCACCCCTGGCCCCCTGGAATTAATAACCAGAAAGTGCTATGAGAGTGGTCTATGATAATTATAGGGGGCGGGCATGGTTTTCTGAACTTTACTTCAAATCGGGGATGGGACGGGATTTAAACCCACTCTGGGTTCAGAACGGAGTTGGGATGTGGCATCAAAAACCACGGGGTAGGGTTTAGGGTATCCTGTCCCAAACTCGCCCCGGTGCCATTCCTAATTCTGGTTCATCTGATCCTACTATTGTTATTGTGAATTCAGTTTCTTTCCCTTTTGGCCTGTTGTTTTGGCTAGATTGTTTTACTTTGCTGGGACTGCTGGACCTCAAAGGTTCCAATTTTGCGTTCATTTACATTCTGAAAAAGCACAAAAAGATATTGTCATCACGTTCGCATGTCCCTATGCTAAGTCGAAATGTTGCAGAAATTCTGAAAGGGCCTCTTTTTGTCCCCCAAAAACATTATTTTCAAAATCATATCATTTTTCACTTTTCCAGAACTTCTAAATTTCATTTTTATTCTGGAACACCATTTTTATGGCCCTTTTAAAGTGTCGCGTTGCCAAAATTGGAGTTGACAGTATTGTTGTTTCGCATTGTGGTCGCATTGTTGAACAATTTTTACCACTCATTAGGAGCACGTTTTGATGACATTCTTAAGCAATGTCTGGTAAATTTTAGGTTTTTCCATTGGAGCCCTGTAATTGTAGATCCAATTTCTCTTGGGGGTATTTTGGCATTCGGTAGAGTTTTTTTTTTTTCCTTTCTAGAAAGAACACTTTGTGCCCAGATCTTTTTATTATTTTGAAAAAAAAAGGCTTGGTATTATAAATTTCTCATTTCTATAATATGTTTTTTGTAATGGTTAGTGGAAGCACCTGTGTTTCTTGTACAGAACCATCAAGGTTTCTGGATGACCTGATCTTCACTCGGAGCTGATTCATAAGTTTATAGATTATCTTTTTGCTTGCGTTATTTTAATTTTGCGCAAATAATGCCAAATAAGATCTGTATCTAGTCTATCCCTCCCAGCATCCTCGATTAACAGGCGCCAGACTAAGTAATGACAATTTTGAGTTTGTTTCTTTATCAAATGCCAATTAGTTGTTATGAGGTTGTTCTTCTCATTGCTCTTGCTCTTGGACAAGCAAATGTGCATTAGTAGATGATGCATAGTGATGATCCGTTAGATGTTGGTAACCATTGTTCAACAGCAAAAAGGGGAAATGTGGGGTCCTGGACTACTTTTGTGGTTCCTACTTGAGCACTTGTGTCATTTATTTATTTAATTTATAAGTAAATATTGTTATAAAAAAAAAAAAAAATAAAATAAAAAAAAAAAAAACGTTCCAAAGGGGTACGCATCCCTCAAAAGCTACACAAGGTCAAATAGGGCCTTTAGACTCTCAATGAGTCCAAAAAATCTACAAGTTCCTCCAAGGATATACAATTTCTCCCTAGAACTCAACAGAAAAGGGTACTTAAAATGAAGAACTTCAACCACCCAATAGGATTCTCCTTTCTTTTGAAGGATCTCCTATTTCTTTCAAGCCGAAGACAACACCAAACGCACAAAGGCGTAACACTCTAGAAGTCACAAGCTTGGGCCCCACAATACAACATTTCCAAGCCTCAACCAAGTCACTGGAAGACCTGGGCATAACCCATTGAACCCCGAACAATCCCAACAACAAAATCCAGCAATCCTGAGCCACTGAACAATGCAAAAGGAGGTAATCAACTGTGTTTCCTCATCATTCTTACACATGCAACACCAATTCTTCTCTTACTTAAAAGGAGAAGACAGAGGGTGTTTAGTGTTTTACTTGTTTACTTTGGGGCATTATTGTAATTTTCTTATCTCAGTATATATATATATATATATATAAGAAAGGTAGTGTAGAAACCCCATAACCATCAAATTACGTTCTCTTATTTCTCCTCCTCCTTTTTCCACTTCTCCTTGCTAACCCTAGACACAAATTCCCCTCACAAGCTCAAAGCAGGCAGGTCTTGTGTTCAAACCTCACCGTCACCCTGATTTAAAAATTGAAACATGTGTTGGACCAAAAGAAGGGCACACTTGAGGAGGCGTGTTGAGGGATTTAAATATTTAATTTACACCCTCTCTAACACTTTGAGAGAGGCCCTTTGAACACCAAATAGCCCTCCATGGGAAGGCTGCTCTGGTGCATTCGAAAGACACCTATAAAAAGACCTGACATCAAAGCAACCCTGGGAAGAGGGAACCCACACCCAAGAGTCAGAAACGTCTCCCACTATCTCTTAACCATACAGCAACTCCAAAAAGCCAATGACATTCTCAATCTCCCAATCCTGAAAGTGTCTAGAAAGGCGCACATCCCAGAATTTACTCCCACTATCGAGGTGATAGCAATCAACCACCAAGGCTTGTCTATCTATAGACTTGTGTCATTTATCTCTAATCTAACAAAGTGACATAATTTAACATATTCATGATTAGGGTTTGGAGGGAAATTATTGGAAACATAACTTCTTACATGGTTTTTGAAAATTTTATTGGACATCTATTGAGAAATTTTGAGAAAACAACCTAACATGATTTTATAAAGTTGCCATCTATTAATAACCACACTATTCTAATTTTTTTTAAAAAAACTTTTATTCTGAGCTGGTTTTCAGTGGATGTATGAACTTTCACTAATTAGGTGGTCATTTTTTCTCCTGCAGTTGAGTGGTGGGGAGAAGCAACGTGTGGCGCTAGCTCGCGCTTTCCTCAAGGCGCCTCCCATTCTGTAAGTGTATCCTTTCAAAATTTTGCCTTTTGGCTGACCTACCATTTCTGTAATTGAATGCCTCTTCTATATGTGCCTGTGTAATGCTTTCTGTTTTACTTTTACAATTTGAGTTGTTAGTCTGGGGAAAATGGTTGCAGTTGGTAGATGACCAATGTAATGTTCTTGTAGTGTTCCATGTGCATGAATCCAGAAAATTTGCCATCTGAAGCTCGGATAGAGGGGCAAGGCTGAACTTTTAGATCTGTCCAGTGATTTTTTACAAAGCCTTTTTGATAAGTTTGTATTGCCATTGTAGCATCACAATTTTTTTTTTACAACGGTAGTTTACCCATTTTGAAACCTTTGTGCAATTGAACTGATTCTTGCCCCAAGGTAGTCATGCCCTATTTATGTCGGTCATAGAGGGCGTGAACGTGTACAATTCATAGATAATACCCAATTCAAAATTAATTGCATAAATTTAATCAGTCAACTAAATCATTAGACATTCTTATAATTAAGCAATCACATATAAATAGGGTGTTCTTTTGTATTTTTTTAATGGAAAACCACCGACGGGGAAAAACGGGGCATTGGAAAATGAGACCTTGTCCAATGCTTACAAATCCACTATGAGAAGTTACAACATTATTACTGGTTACCTTACCCAAAAAAACATTCTCAATTGTTACATAGACTCGAACCCAAGCAAACAACACTGAAAAAAAAATGATTGGATCATGTTATAGGTTTTTAGTTCAAACTTTCAAATTGAACCCAAGTTTCAATTCACAAAACATGGAAGGAATGATTAATTGCTAACTCACATGTTTTATGTCGTCAACTAGGTTCTCTAAAGTCCCTCTCTTGTGTACCTATCAAATATCTTATTGCTATGTTTGGGAGCACCAAATTGACCGTTTGGATTTGGGATTGGAAAAAATTTAGTTCAAATTTTGTACTAAATTTTTTCCAATCCCAAATTCAAAGCACTGATTCAGTGCTCCCAAACGCAACATATGTGTATTTTAGGAAAGTTTGAAGATTTAAAAGCCAATTAAGAAAAATATTGAAGTTATCTATCTTTGATCAGTCGAACAAACAGTTGATAATTGTGAACTCACTGGAATGATCTCAATTAATTAAGGTCCTCTAGACCAGCTATGATCCAACTAAACTAGAAATTATTAACCTAAATCTTGTAGCCTCACTTATCTTACGTAATGTGTGTAATCAAAGTAGCCTGGACAATCTTCATTATTTCCTAAATATTGACCCAAGAGAAGAGGAGGGGTGGGGGGCCGACAAACAGTTGATAATTGAGAACTCACTGGAATGATCTCAACCAGTTAAGGTCCTCTAGACCAACTATGATCCAACCAAACTAGAAATTATTAACCTAAATCCTGTAGCCTCTAGGTCACTTGTCTTACCTAATGTGTGTGATCAAAGTAGCCTGAACATTCTTCATTGTTTCCTAAATGTTGATAGCATTGTAGGACTGGACTTCTTATGTTGTATATTCTAATGTCAGCGTCATTCTTATATCAATCTGGACTTTCACTGTCGGAATTCCCATCCCATAAGAAAGGTGGCAGGATTCGAACCTATGGCTGGCCCGCCCTTGACTAAATCTTCTTTGAGGCCGGGAGTAGTGGTAGTTTCTTCCGTTGCCTGTACTTTTACGGTACAAAGGGCTCCCAGGACTTGTAATAGAGGCGGGTTCGCTTCTATGCCAGTCCCTCTGAGTGCGGGGTCTCAAGTATTTTCACCTAGAATAGAGGTAATGCTTTTGAGAATTCCATTTTGGCAGGCCAAGCCGCCTAGGAGTACGCTTGGATCGTTAAACCAATAAAGGTGTGGCCAAAGGTTCGGGCCGATCTTCTTCTCTTTGATTTGTGATTCAGTTCGCTATCATGCTTGTTGACATAATAAACATTATAGTTGTTGTATAGTGATATCAGCCGTGATCCAAGCCTTGATTATTGTATCAGTCGTGATCCCTGCCGTGGTTATTGCTGTGATTTAGATAGTCATTGTTAATCTGTAGCCTATATATATCTTCTCTTTGTATCATTTTATATCAATTGAATATACATCAATTCATATATCAGTTCTATATCTCTCTCATATTGCATCTCTGTCTTTCTATCTCTGTTAATCAACATGGTATCAGAGCCACCGTCGGAGATGTCGGCATAAGCCTCATCTCTGGCGGCGGTCCAAGTTCCTCAATTAAATCAACCTTTACTTCTGCTCATCAGTCGCACCTATTGGCGCTCAGCACTGCCGGACTTGCAAACCTCTTCACCATTGCCACATCCTTGCTCGTTACTGCCGAGAGCAACCTCGGCGACACCGAACTCACCGCCGGCTCTCTCGCCACCGCTTTCACAGGATTGAGCCCGTCCAGGTTCTACCCGTTCTGCCCACAGACGCTGATTGCTCGTCCTTGAGGAATCCAACGAATCCAAGCAAGGATCTTAGCCGCTACCTCTTCCTTGGTGCCACACTCACTGTCACCACGAAATCCTCGTCTGGCGTCATGGAATACAAGCATGACTGCGTCATGATCGGACCCGAAGAGGACTGCACAAAGTCCCCAAATCTTGCCTCGATCCATTCTTTCAATGTATCCAACATCATTGGCACCACAGTCCATGTCCTCCTATCCGTGTCACACGGTTGTCTGCAGTGCATCGGAACCTTGATCAGTCCCAGAAACTCCAACGACGGCGTGCCGTATATGTAGGGCTCGCTGTAGCTGGCAAACGTCAGGAATCCGCCGGCGATTGTGAAGTGTTCCCAGTACTCTTCTTTGATCCTCCAGTTACAAACGGTGGCCTCTAGAGGCTGTACCGGAAGTGAGAGACCGCTCACTCTTTTCACTAACTTCTTGATCCAAGCTCTTGCTGTCACGACACCCTTTTTCCCACAAAACTTCTCGCCATTTGCGGTGTGCATCAAAATTGCCGCCTCTATCGGTTTTCTCAACTTCATCATCACACCACACATTACGACGTCCGCATCGCTAGTCGCAGATCATCCACAGCCGCTGACTCGCTGTCTCTCAACTCTCAAGCTTGCCCCTCTCTCTCTGCAACTGCTAAACCAGCCGGACCAGCCTGTGCCTACGCTGCCAACCTGTTCTACTCTCACCGGATCTTTTCTCAGTTCACGCCGCCGCTTCACCGCCTTCCTCACAGCTTGCTCGCCTGGAAAGGCAGACCCAGAACTCAACAACCGAATCACACTCCAGCCTCTGCCGGATCTTTGCTCACCTACTACCGTTGCTGCCCTCTGCCACCTCATTTGCTCTCGGTCGCCGCCACTGTCCTCTGTTTCACTGCTATTCACTGTCTAGCACCGCGGCTCAGATCCTTGTCTGTCGCCACCATTTTAGCGCCACCACTGAAGATTCTTGTCTGTCAGCGAGATCCAGAAACTCGCAACTCCATCATCGGCGTGGCGAAAGCCCAAAGTTGTTACGGTGAGGCCCGGGGGTGAATCCACCGCCGCTTCATCGTGGTTCTTCATTGTGAAACTCGGTCCATTTTGCTCATCGCCGACACCACCCAAGACACTTCAGCTCGTAGGCACTTTTAGCGCCGACGTCAACTCGGGTTGCTTCTCCTTCACCTCCCTAGCCGACTCATCATCCACCTCACTTTCTCTCTCTGAAATTATTCTCTTTCTCATTCTATCCTCAACCCCTCTTTCTCCTTTTCCCATTTTTGACTTAACCACACTCACCACTCTCTCTCTCTTCCTTTCTTTCTCTCTCTATACGTACACACTTCTCAAATTGCCACCAACCTTTCTTTACTCATTCTTTTGTTCCACTACTTTAATCATGTGGAGAGAGAGAGTATGTATAGGAAAGAAATGTGCAGATCTTTTATTCATTAGTCAAAAGTACAAGCCCACATGTCTACCACAATTTCAAATATATATATATATATATATCTAAGTATATATTTGTTTCCTTGTTTGGACTATTCCAAACCCAGTTTTCAGAATCGACCCAGATCAGTATTCGGCCCAGTTTAATTCAGCTTTGGCCCAGATCAGTTTTGGACCAGTTTTCGCTCTGGCCCAATTCATTATTTGTTTCTAGTTTTCATATTGAGATTCTAGGTGCTCCTGATATCCCTCTAGAACTTGAGGGGGCATATTCCAACCAGTTCCAGTTTCCGGAGGACAGCCCGCCTAGTTTCTTGGCATTGATCTGGCTCTATCATGTGCTTCCAAGCGCCCCTGTCATCGACATTTCTATCACGCGCTTCCAAGCGCTCTATCATGGCTACCACATATGCCGTAAAGTGGTGTTTATGCGCCTATGCGCATCTCAAGTGGTTATACCACTCTATCAAGCGGTAATCCCGCTTTGTCATACGCATCCATGCGTCTCTCAAGTGGTGAATTCCACTCTATGATTCCACTCTAATATTTGCTTTCAAAAGCTCTCTCAAGGCTACCACACTTGCCATAAGTGGTCTATCATATGCTTCTAAGCACCTCAACGTATCAGATCTTCATAACTCTAGTACAGCCTTCCGCTCCGGATTTTCTCTCCAAACTCAAGTTAGTTTCCACTCTACCACCTTGAGTTTGAGGGGGGATGTTGACATAATAAACATTACAGCTGTTGTATAGTGATATCAGCCATGATCCAAGCCGTGATTGTTGTATCAGTCATGATCCCGGCCATGATTATTGCCGTGATTTAGATAGTCATTGTTAATTTGTAGCCTATATATATCTCCTCTTTGTATCATTTTATATCAATTGAATATACATCAATTCATATATCAGTTCTATATC
>JAOTQH010000001.1:7164662-7186317 GCA_025631255.1 Cornus kousa | reverse complement strand
TGCTCATTTTATCTATAAATACTGGAGCTGTGAATTAGTAATTCATCTCATTCAAGCCTTTACGCAATTCTCTCTTTTCTTCTCTTTTTTATATATTTCTACTCATATTAAGTTAATAACTTATACCAACAACAACAACAACCACCAAGCCTTTTCCCAATTGTTTGCGGTCGGCTATATGAATCCCATATTTCCATTCCGCGCTATTTAAGGCCATAGCCTCAGTATAAGTTAATAACTTTATCTACTACTTTTACACCTACTCATTCGATAAAATATTCCTAATCCTTTTGTTTTCTCTATGTGTAAAAACTTTATATAAACATCACAATACTTTCTTCCATTCTAAAGGAAAATCTCATCCGACATTCAAAATTCATTAGTCTAGTTAGAGCATAAGTGTCAGCTACATGTCTGAAATTAATAATTCAATTTTAAAATTATAGACACGTCCAAGATGTATCATCCAAGAAACGTCGGAGATTGACATGGCTCCTTTTTAGAATTTTCTTGCACCTTAGTTGTGCATCAAGACTCCTTGTGGATTGAAGCACCCATAATAGATTCTAGGGTTTTGGCTTGAAAGGTTATACAGAGTAGTTTTTATTTGTTTTTTGAATTTCTCTACTTAGACAATAATTTGTTTTACAAGAGGATGTATACATTGTGAATATACGGGGAAAGTAAAAGAGTATTGACAAGACTATAAATGGGATATTTACAATTGTGTTTTTCATAAAGGCAGGTTTTGGGTTGATATTCATTGACCCTTTCAGAGCTGGTTTGGGAAAAAAATTGTCTTCTTTTCTATCCCTTATCTGATCAAATTCAAATGGAACATGCTTCAACCTATTCCCACCACAGATCATACACCTAATAAATATAACAAAAAGCAAGTTTCCCGTTCAATTATGATTGCGGAGATACTAAATTTTTTGCTATACATTGACATATAGGATTTTTACCAATTATGGTTCAGATATCTTTGAACTCATCTACAAGGTGATTGTGAGCATAAACACCTGCTCTTAGCAAATCAATTTTTTCCTACATTTTTTAATAAATTCAAATTTCAATTCTCATATTTATGTCAGAATATGGTAGACTAACCTGTTTGACTTTAAAAAACAAGACACATCTTCTCGGGGTACAATTTCATGGATTTACTGTTTTACACAAACCTAAAGAAAGCGTCTCACCAATAAATAAATAAATAACAAGAAAAAAATATGAGAAGTTCATTGAATAATAAAACATGTATGAGTAAGATTATATCTCACACTAAATCATATTGAGTTTATTTTTCAGAAACTTCAAGGGTTAATAGCATTAGAAATCAGAAGACGCCTTCAAAACATGGTGGAACCAAGAATGCACGCAGCTGCCATATTTAATATAATTTTTAAGCTTCCAATTGAGCATTAACTGAATCCCAAATGATGGGGGCGCAGTTAAGCCTATCTTCATTATCTCGCTTAACAAAATTCAATAATAGCATTACTGTAACAGTTTTTCAGAAAGAATAACATATTACTGTAACAGTTTTTCAGAAAGGATAACATGCCCACATTTCCTTTTTTATGCATCTATAAAACAGCTGCAATTGGAAAAATTGGCATCTTCCTGGTTCATATCTAAAGAACTGTTGCAATTAAATTGAATATTGGTCCCATTTTTTTGAAAAAATAATAAATAGGGGCAACCTTGTAATAAGTTGGTTCAACAAATTTCCAGTATCATGTATTTTCTTGTTGCTGAACTACCAACCAGAATACAAAGCAACAGTTTACAATGACATTGAGATTTGTGTTGGTCGACAACAATAATTGGGACCAGACAATGGAGAATCAAAATACATCTACTACTATCTAAAAGTATTGGTAACTATAAGATACTCACATAGACGTTTTTTTGAAGCTGTATGGTGTTTTCTCGTGTGTAATCGCAATATAAGGAGCGTCACAATTGCAGCACATGTAACCGCACCTGCAATCGCACCTACTACAATTCCAGCTATTGCACCCCCGCTAATACCAGATGTTGAAGACAAGGGAATCACTGCAACAAAAAATAAGGATTAGTGCCAGAAATAAATCACATTTTCATATTATTCATCCATCTATTGATGCATGCACAAATATTGAAGCTTTAGTGTGTGTCTTGTTGTTGTCTAAGTGAGGTATGGCTGAGATTTTGGCTGCTTTTTGAGTGAAGTAATTCCACTCATAGATTCATCCAACATATTAGCTAATCATTTATTTGAATACAGATCACTGTTGCAAACCGTAGCCACAACAGAACCGATAAGGTACCATCACACCAGTACTACTGTACCGATCTGCAAAGAAAATGACCAGAACAACAGCTGTGATGACTAAAACAGTTTATTATCAGTGTAAAGGATGATCAAAGATATATTAGCACAACAAATAAGCCATATGTAAAGCTATTTGATACTCAACAACCATTCACATTTACAAGATTGCCTATAAATACACGAACTTGTTCATAAAACACAGAAAAGAGACAACAGGAAGTCAAAATGACATGCATTTCCAGATTTGTTGTTACAGAGGAAATCAAGGAACTTGTCAACTTATATCATAATAATTGCCGTGTAATGCAAAAAGAAAAATCCCAAAGACGAAAAAGATGGTTGTCAAAAAGTTGCACAGAACATCGGGGACAAAGTTTATATTATTAATACTAGCTGAAACATTAATTAGTTTTCCCTTTATCTTTCTTCTTCTTCTGGACTTCTTTTATTTGGTGACCAAACCATTCTCAGTGTCATGCCTGGAGTAAACATCAGTATTTTACATACAGTCTACAGAAACTTAGATGACCCAGATTCTCAGATATTTCACAAATTTCTCCCAGCAAAAAGAGGAAAAAGAACAGGGCAAATTACTATCAAGTCCTACTTTTCTCATCGAAAGACAAATAGGTCCTTAAAATTTTCTTTAGGACCAATAAATCCTCCTTTTGATTTTTTTTTTATTTTTTTATTTTTTTTTTCTATTTATACCTTTACTAAATAGAAGTAAAATTTTGTAATTATAAACTTATTCAAGAATTGATATATAGTATATATTTTTAAATATATATTTTTTCCTAGTTGGTACTCACACACACGTCTCTTCTGAGACTCGAACCCCTGACCTCCTTTTGGGAAATAAGAGGCTGATACCGCTAGGCCACTGGCCCGTTGGTTATATATATTTTTATATATTCCTTTAAGTTTTAGTTACTTTATCATATTGCATTATGAATTTAAGAAATAATTAATCTAATTTAAATTCAATTCAATAACTCATGTAGAAAACTAGAATACACGATTTTAGTGCAAAAAAATTAATTATTCTATAAAAAAAAAAATCAATAAAATGCATTTTTCTATAAATTTATTCAAATTTATGTTTAATTTTGTAAGGTATATATGAAAGTTTAATTTTATATCTAATTTTGCAAGAGTATAACAAATTAGCAAGGGTATAAGTGGAAGATTTAGTGAACTAGGACTTAAAATGGAAAAAAATAACAAAAGTAGGAGTTATTGGTCCTAAAGAAAAAAATTTAGGACTTATTTGTCTTTCAATTAGAAAAGTATGACTTGGTGGTAATTTCCCCAAAAGGATATCATTAATACGATCACCAGATGTCTTTTATCATCAAAATTCCCAAGCAAAACATGTCAGCTAAGGTTGATGAGACAAACCATCTTTATAAGGATCCAATAGTGTGAAATTGATAAGCTCGTAAGGTCCAAAAACATCACTATCAGGAATCGTCCATCCTGTAAACATGCTTCGAATTCGCAGAACCTCACTCCTATTAAAGACATGGGAGTAGTAGTCAGACACAGGGAAGATCTTCAGGTACATCTTCAGTCGAGGGCCTTTTTCCCATACAAATGTATCAATGTCAAGCTGATAAAGGTTCACGTTGAGGCCAGTGGTTAGGTAGTCCTCAAACGAATAGATGTACGGCAGAAAATCCCAGAACCCAGGACTTTTTAACCGATACCCAACAAGAAGAGGTGCAGCACAGAAGCATGATATAGGAGATTGCGGGGAGTATTCATAAGGGGGCGGGCACGATTGATTGGGACAAACATTACTGGAGTTTGTTAACTTCTGGATACTATTGACATCATCACTCTGAGATCCACAGAACTGGACCAGGTTGGCATTTGAGCATATAGGATTCCCTTGAAGCCTGGAATTTTAAAGTAATAACAGAAGCTTATCAAAAAAAAAAGAAAAAAGAGAGAGACATGATTACTACTTTAAACTGCAATGTCTTTAGAATCAATTAAGTAAGATGCTATTTTATTATTTTTTGTATTGAGAAGACAATTCAGTGTTAATAAACAATTCATTGCAGATGAAGAGGGTAAGCTAACCAAACAGTGACGTTAGGAGGGAGATTAACACTGCCTGCAATATTTGACAGCATATTGTTCCGGAAATCTCTGCAAAATCAAAGGTCATAAAGGATTTCAATAAAAACTAATCAATTTCAGACCAAATAGTTATCAGCCTAGCAAAGAAAGTTACAACTTAGATCTCAAAATTAGAGATACTTCAGAGTGGATGGTGTGCACCAACACACACAGACACTCAGACACAGCAGGGAGGGAGAGAGAGAGAGGGGGTGGGGGGGAATGGAATGATTTCATTTCAATTCTTACAAGATGAGACTTTCATTTCCGTTTAATGTCCTATTTTGCCAAAGAGTGGATGGAAGAGAACCGCTCAATGAATTATTCGCGAGTGACCTGCAAGGGGGATCAACTTTCAAAATAAATCCATTTATGTCATTATGTAATTCAAATAATGGGCATCAGTACCCCTAAATCTTATGGAACACTAAATAAGGTGATTGGACACAATTCAAATGAATAAATAATATAATCTACTTTCAATTATTACAGTATAAGGAACAACAGAATTGATATAGAAGATGGGTTAATAAGTTGAAGAAAGCTCACAATCTCTGAAGATGAGGAAGGCCTGAAAGGTTGACTGGAATTGTTCCAGTAAGATTGTTGTTTGACAAATCGCTGCACAGTGTATAAAGGTGATTAGTTAAAAAAACATAGAAAATCAATAATATCATAGATTACTAGAATTTCTAAGACTGCGGTATACTTTCTATGGAGTACATCCTATCAGGGACGGATCTAGAAATTCATATGAACCGCCGCGCGCGGGGGGGGGGGGTAATTTCAGTGGGGCCAATTTCAAAATTTTATGAGCATAAATGCAAAAAAGTACAAATTTAGAGGTGTAAAATGCAATAACAAAAAATTTCAGTGGGGGCGGATGCCCCCATTGAGCCCACTGTAGATCCGTGCCTGCATCCTATATAAAATATTACCATATACTACAGACTAAAGAACAAAATAATCAAAGGTGGAGCAGCGTTCTTACATGGTTGTAATATTCTCGAAAAGCTTATTTGGTGGTATTGATCCATTAAGCTGGTTCGAACTGAGGTCTCTGTAATGTAGATGTCATCATTTAAAATAGGAATAGCAAGTATAAACAATAAAATGAGATACAAATACACAAACAATATATATAAAGAAGTCAATGACTAACAGAATTGTCCCCAAATGATGAGACCTAAAACCTTGATCAGCATGGGCATGTAGCATTCCAATATGGAGACCCATAATTCAATATGCGATAAATTGATAAAATGATATTTTGCAAAGATTACGGGGAACCATCGGCAAGTAAATAGCTTCACAATGTCCATACTTATGAACTTACATGTAAGCAAGGTTTGGTATCCTGCTGAGGTCAGGGATTGGTCCTTGTAAGCTACAGTTCCTGAGGCTCCTACATCAAGCAAAAGCATAACCAATCTTAACTCATAGCTTTCTGAAACATATCCACATGCATAATAGAATCCAAAGATAAAAAAGAATATAAAGCTTCAGGGAACATGCAAGGTTTATGACATCATCATCATCATCATCATCTATTATTATTATTATTATTATTTTGATAGGTAAGACACACACACCCACTATTGTCCCCACTGGGACTTGAACACTCAACCTCCCATATGGGAGGAGGAGGAGATACCACTTGTGCTAAGCCCTTTGTGGCACTACTGATTCTTTTTAACACAAAGTAAAATGAGATGTTAGATGGCGTAGGAATTAGGATTAATCATTTCACATATACTGGCCATGAAGGGAAGATGATGTTCATTTTTCATCACATATACTATATTGTTGCTGAGCTACAACGTTGAATCAATAGTGAAGAGAATCGAACTACAAGTGTTGGATGCTGGTGCTGAAAATTGTTCATGGAAGAGGCAGTGTTCGATTGCACTGAATGTTGTAGATGGATTGGGAAGATGACCTGGAGATCTTCTGTGGTTGGAGGTTGGGTATATTACCGAGTCTGGAGATTAACTAGAGTTCATAGGTGTTGAATGGATATAGGTTGTAAATCTCTTTCTTCATAGTGGATTAATTTGTCGGACCAGGTCCTCCGTGATTTTTCGACTTACCATAGGTTTTCCACGTAAAATCTAGTATGCATTCTAGCTTTACTTATTACAATTCATATTGCTTTTTTTTTTTTCTAGTTGATACTCACACACACTTGTCTCTTCTGAGACTTGAACCTCTAACCTCCCTTTGGGAAGTAAGAGACTGATACCACTAGGCCACTGGCCCGTTGGTCAATTTATATTGCTTTAAATACTTATGTTTATGAGTATATTTATTTATCAAGCCTGATTGAAATGATTGGAATAATTTGTTATATGCTTTTGCTATAACATTCAATCGAGCTTGTGAGTTTGTTTATTTGTTTAAAGCAATTGCCAAATTATTAAAGTTAGATCTATTTATTGGCATATATAGAGTTATATCAATTGTTCCATCAATTATTTAGATAAAACTGGATTGATTGATTTGAGTAAAATTGGTATCAAAGTTATTATTATCAATTCTGTCTATTATTGTTTTCGACTCTTTGAGATTTAGAGGCCCTATTAGGCCTTGTGTTTTTTCTGAGAGGATGTGTTCCCCTTTTGAACGATTCTTAATATATTTTTACTTATCTCAAAAAAAAAAAAATTAAATAAATAAATAATTGGTAATTGTTTCTTCATAACATATTCAACCCCCCTCCTTCTCCTCCTCCTCCTCCTCCTCTAGGTGTATTTGGGTTATCATGATTTGAACAATCCTCTATCCATTTAGGATTTGATTGTTGTGAAACAGCCTCAGTCAAGTCACTCTTCAGTTAATATCAGTAGAAGTATGTTTTTATTTTACTTCTGTGTGTGCGTGTGTGATTGTGTTTTATTGTTTTAGAGATTAGTGTTAAAAGAAAATGAAGAAAAAATGCAAATTATAAGCATCCTGCTTCTGGATTTACATTTCATGCAAAAATATAATAGGATTCCTTCACCTTTACCTCATGCATGGACCTTTAAACCTACTAACAACATAAAATAGTAACTGTACACTTACAACTTCCAAAGCATTAAATAAAAAAGGCACTCACAACTTCAATAAATGAGACATGTCGCCATATGAAGCTGGTATTGTAGTCCCATCAAAGTGGTTGTTGTCAAGTTGTCTGCCAAAGGGAAAAAAGAAAAAGAAGAGAAAAGGAAAACGTTAAGCACTTGCAAGACATAAGATCAGTTATCACCTTATCAGCTTACACAATTGGGAAAAACAATATTATTGGGTAGGGGTGGTGATGTCACAACTGGATGAATGAAAGGTACCGGTAAGAAGGATAGGTCAGCCCAATTCAGGTTTGACACTTAGCCAAATTTATGGCTATCGTCTTTCTCAGGTCAAGACGCTGTCATAACATAACAAAGAGGAAATAGAAAGTAACATTCCACGACTGCTATAGAGAAACTGCAAATTGTTTAACTGACATACAAAGACATTTGTTTATGTCTTACTACATTGATGTACTGATTAGGACCATGACTGTCAATTCTAGGCCTTGGGCTGTAGGATGCCATTTTCTTAGTTGGATCACTTTTCTTTGATTGTAATGGTAGCAACAGCACATTTTAGTCTTCTATTGGCATGAACTTTAGAAGTTCATACCACCAAAGCCTTGGAATGGATTGAGTGGTATGTCCTCCACCCCCACAAAGGGGAAGTTGAGGGTTCAAGCCCGATAGGGTGCATGTGTGTAAGTAAATTTACCTATCAAGAAGAAGAAGAAGAAGAAGAAGAAGAAGAAGAAGAAGAAGAATAACAGCTATCGTAAGTTTATGTCAATTTCTTCCATAGATTCATGTGACAGTAATCTTGATTTAACAAAAAAGGCTAGTGCAGTTTTCTATACATCTTTAAAGGAGATCTCGAATCCACTCACTAATTGTCTACACCAGGCCAGAACCAGATAATTTAATAGCAATCCGTGAACCTTTTCTTTTGAGTTTCTTGGTTTCTTTCTAATTGGAGAGAAATCCCTCTTTGGGTTACTTTCACAGATTCTTCTAGTATCCTTTAATTTTGAAGGCACATCACCTTTTTCTGTCAATAAAAGAAGATTTGACACCCTTCTGTTTCCATCTAGCAGAAAGTTACTTGCAGCCTTACAAGGTTAGCAGTCCCACTCTGGCAGTTGAAATTAAGTATTTGAAAACTTATTATATTCCATATATGAAAGCTATTTGATTTTTCAATATTAAAGTTACGCATGGTGTGCCTGTAGGCCCTCTATATCAACAGATTTATAAGAACACCACCACAATGGTTCACACTTAACTTTAGAAGCCATAACAAACTTCTTGTTTTGGAGCCAGGTAACCAAACAGTGAATTACATACTATACCCCGAAAATGTCAGTATGCTGGTCTAGCTAATCTGTAATATTGTCATCCATTATTCTTCTAACAGATGCATAGCTATTAGGCATTTTTTTTCAAGACCTCATTGAGGAGGATAAGTCATTATTGCTGCCATCATGGTTCTCCCATAAAATGTAATTATTCTAAAATAGTGCACATTAATCTCATAGACTCGTATGCATGTTGTTGGTGCACTCTTCCTCTTTCTAGAAACACTAGCCTATGTGCTAATTCAACTGTGCAGGTCTGGACATCAGTATGTCATAAATGTTAATATTCAGCCATAAGGCTTCTAAAAAGTTCTCATGTCACTTTTTTTTCAAGCAAACATCCCTACCTTGGTCTTCCTCCCACTTCCTCTTCCACCGTATGTCATTGACAACCTCCAGTTTTCTTGACCTCTATCCTCTGCAAGTGGATAAACATCTTTCCAAATGCACGGTTCCATTTCAACACTTGTAGTCTCCAAGAAGAAATTCTGTTTCTCTGAATGACCCCATTTCAAGTACTCCAATACATACTCACTGTCTAAGTGTCTAGTGATGAGGCTTCCTTGCCACTTCCCTTAAGCAGTATTATCCCTCACTTGATTGTCGTTCTCTTAGGGCACCGATGATACTAATACTCTTACTTATTGGTCCTTTTTTTTGCAAAAATCCTATCTTAGTGAGAACCTGGACACCATGTGAAGCAATATCCATGTAGAAGACTGCCGGAAAAGCTTAGTACCTTTTGAAGCACACAAAGCAGTCTATGACTTCCTGAAAGTAAGGCATGTAGATTAAAAGTCGTGCAATTCATTCTAGTAAGCTGGTATTTAGCTTTTTTTGAGTTATACTGGAGAGTACAGATGTGTCTATTGAGTGCTATAAAGCTTGACAAGTATCTAATGACGTCACTGCTAAGTATGGTTTCCATTGTGAAGCAAGATTCACTCCTATTGTCAAGATGACTAGAGATAACACAAGGATATACCATTCATCTTATGTAACCCTATGACAGATTTTGTTGAGTTGGCACAAAACCTATTTACTCTAGTGAAAAAATTCTTTAATTAACCATACTAGAGGCTTTTTTAATGACAATAAGACCCCTTTAAGAGCAACAGTGCCAGAAAATAGAATATATAAACCAATAATAATCAGCCATTCTAAGACGAAAAGCAATTTCAGTGAAAAAATGCACAAAACCAAGCAATTTAACAAAATAAATAAATCATACATTACATATATACATTAGAACAATAACCATACAGTATCAGTAGACTTGGCAATTTGGCAAGCTCTGGTGGAAGATACCCTGATAAGTTGTTGTTGTCAAGCAACCTGCAGAATTTTACAACTTTAACGACAAACCAGATGTTCAAAATGCATTAGGGGTGAAAGATAAACAAATTACCAACTTACATGTGAAGAAGATTTGGTAGTGTAGACAGCTCAGAGGGGATTTGCCCGCTAATTGAATTGTTGTTCATGTGGCTGCTCAGAGGATAAAATAACAACACAATGACCATGATGATGATAAAAATGACAAAATCGACAGCAACAAAACCTTACAAGAAAACCTTACAAGTGCTTTGTTTTGTTCAAGTTTGCAAAAGATTTAGGTATCGGTCCGGATATTTGGTTCTGGTCAATTTGTATTCTGTCCAAGTTCGGAAGATAACCAATCTCTTCAGGCAAGGAACCTGTTAATTGATTTCCATTCAAGAGCCTGGAAGCACAGAAGATCCCGTTTAGAATGAGGAATCAAAAAATATATGGCAATTGCACATTCCTTATCAGGCAAGAAGTAAACTGACGTCTGCATCTTGATTATAATAAATCAGGTATAAGGATCACCTCAAACAGTGTAGAGATAGATGGAAATTGAAGTTCTTTTAACACGCATGGACCTATTATCATGCGTGTATTTCTTAATGGTATTATCATTTAATCAGGTGGTGACACAATATAAAATATCTAACTAAACCAACAAAGAACTACAACTACTTACAAGAGTTCTAAAGAAGTAATATTGCCGATCTCCTTCGGTATACTCCCACTTATTTTGTTCCACATAAAATCTCTATAAAAGGAAAGGGAAAGAAAAATATATCAATAAATAAATTGAAATTAGGAGCTTGTGTATGGTAGAAAAATTATCTTCCCCAGGATGACTCATTGAGCCAAAAAGCATCCACGTTATATAGTTTAAAAGGTAGCATCCGCGCCATGTTCTCACAGTATTATCATATATGATAAGTGGCCAAGCGCTGGTGATAAACTTCCTGACAAATTCATATTTAATAGCTGCCTGCGAAGAAGACAAATTAACAAGGCATTACTGCAAGTTATAGAATAAAGAAAATATGCTATAAAAGTTCTATGGTATATAAACAGGATGATTAAACAAAGGATACCATCTTTACAACTTTCAACATAATGTTTACAATCCTTGGGTTTATTCAATTGTAAGAAAGAAATGAAGACAAATATTAAGGGAATTAAGCAAATTACAAAGATAAAGTACCAACCAGGTTGCAACAAAAATTGATTAGCCAAATTACAAAGATTAAGCACAACATCTTTTTCCTGAATCCTCCATCAACTAGGTTGCACCAAAAAAAAAAAATTGTTGCCATTCTATTTACTACCCTTTACCAATTACAAAGATTTTGCTTTAAAACAAATAAGACATTAACCCTTTTAGGACAAACTTCATAAATAATAATGCTAAATAATCATAAAAAAAATTGTTAGAAGTTCCCTGTGATTTTAAAACATATCAGATGCCTTCAAGAAATGTGAATATTAAAATTTGTGCGTGTCAAGATAATAAAGGATAAAATTAAAATTGAACGCATTCACTAGACGGTTGAAGGAGCATCAGTTGGAAATAAAATGATTGAAAATCGATTAAAATGGTCTAGTCATGCGTTGCAAGGACTAACAAGTGCACCAGTAATAAATAATTATGTGTTCCACTTTTAGAGTAATGTTAGAAGGGAAGACCAAAACTCACATGGGTTTAATTTAGAGTTATAAAGTTGGAAAACAAATTGATTGAGGATTTCTAAAATCAATCCAATAAGTCACTCCAATCAATATTCTATCATAGGCTAAAATCACTCCTATGATATTCTCCAACACCCCCCTCAAGTTGGTACATGAAAATTTTCTCAAGTGTCCAACTTGAAATTAAATACGAAGTTGTCAAGACTCCGAGACGAGTTGACCAGAGATCCAAAACGTGTTGATCCGGTGATTCGAGATGAATTGATCCGATGATCCAAGACAAGTAGGTTATAGAGTAAGGTATGATAAACCTGCTCTAATACCATGTTGAAAGATATAAAAAGTTGAAGAGAGAAATCAAACATAAAGAACTCAAGAATATTTGTGGTTCGGCCATTACAGCCTACAACCACACACACAAAGCCCAAAGGCTACATCACTTTTATTATTTTCTCTCTTAATATTGTTTACAATCAGCACCTCTATTTATAGGTGAAAGAATACAAGTAATAAGTATGGAAAATACATTGATGGAGGATTCCTAAAATCAATCCCAGAAATGATAAATCACTCCAATCAATATTCTATAGTAGGCTAAAATCACTCCTGTGATATTCTCCAACAGCGTATAATTCAAAATATAATGGTTAGCGCAATCTAATACTTCACTCTCTTGTGAAAGTATGCCGTTACAAATACATTTTAAAAATACCCACATGCATTCAAGGAGAAAAAAGAAAAACCCATAGGCAGTTAGTAGACAAAATTATAGAACATTAATAGCCATAACTATGCACTTCTAACTAGAACCTGTGACCTTATGCAATGATTAGTATTATATAACAATGATTTTTACAAATAAGTGATATATCTTGAGTCTTGACCAATGATTAATGTTCTAAATGAATGCATATATCATATCAATAAAAGTTTTAAGTTCACAATGAAATGGTGGTCAACCTTTTTCAGAAATAGGAAACTTGCAACTTTAGCCACTTGACACAATGAAAATGTCCATTTAATTCAATATAAGGGAACAAAGATAATGCTTGGCACAAAAGGATCCGCTAACATATGAAAGTTTTATTTCTTGATGCCAAATAATTCAAATATATATATATATAAAAGAACACCTCCCTGTGAATAAAAAAATGAAAATCATAGGAAAGAGGATTTGTTATAAACACTAATGTTCATAATGCTCCAGTACAGGAACAAAAATTAGGAAAAGACTGAAATCATACAATTCTCTGACATGCAGATAGCCATCGTTCATGGTCGTATTATAGCACAAAACTCCAGTCCAGTTTGATGTACACGGATCTCCACGATTCCAATTACTGAGATTCTTATTCGGATCAATCAAACTTCTCTTGATGACCTGCAGTGCAGTCCCTGTATTACAGAAAAAAGGTCATCATACTGCTACCATTTCATCAAACTAATTAGAAAGACTTCTACACACTTCAATACTTGGTGCATTTCATATTACTCATGTAATTGAAAGTCCATATTGAACCAAAGCAAGATTTTTATCTACAAATTCTTCGATAAGTTATTTGTAGTTCTACTGGCACTTAAACAGAGAAATTCAATAAACTAACAGGAGGCAACATCCCATCAACCTGTGCAATTAATGTACATTCGGTGATTCAATCTACAAGTGTAAATCATATCCCAGGATGCTCCATACCAATCCTTAGCTCCAAATTATGGACCAAAAACAAGGCAATAAAAAACTTCATTTCCCTTTTTTCTCCCCTATCAGGTAAGTAAGCAACAAAATAAACTTAAGAAGTTAAGCATAGATTGCAAATTGATATCAGATCACTAAATAGTATCTATTTTACAATTGGAAAAGGACACTTGCAAGAGAAGAATGTTTCCCAAGTTCTTTTAAAAGAACTCTCTTTGAGAAGAGTATCGAAAGATCCTAAAAGGGTTGCTGCCGAACCTAGCGACGAAGTGCTGCAATTTCTGAAGCCATGCCATCTCTCCCAGTGGAATTGACATGATAACCTTCAGCCTTCCAGTTTCCAGGGATGACCCTACACTTGTTGGTTATACAAAAAGATTCTTGAGGTTCTTTACATCTCGAGGAACCTACCAATTTGAGTAGACAAGTTACCATCTTGGTGAGGCCACTCACTTGTCTGATCATGGGTTGAAGTCTTCTCAATTCTACCTTGTAATTTTCCATCTTGGTGAACCCGCTCTCTTACTATTTAATCAGAGAGTCGAAATCCTCTCAGTGATTACTGATTACACATCTTGGTTAACCCGCTCTCTTCTTCTCAGATCATGGAATTATATGTACTCATAACTCCAGGTTTGCACTAATTTCCAAATTTGCAAATCTAAGAAGCCATTGTTAACGACGCTCGGGATCCCCTCATATGGTGAGAGAGGTGGGTCCCGTCCCTTCTAGAACAGATTAGAGAAGACATGAAAAATAAAGAGTGAGATAGAAGATTAAGTAATGCAGTCCGCTCTCCACTTGTCAGATCATGGAATTAAATGCACTGATAACTCCAGGTTTGCATGAGTTTCCTGACTTCACGTCTCCAGATTCATATTCATTTCCCCATTATGGTGTGCAAGTTAACAATTATTCTAGTATGTCCTTTTCCGTCTCCACATGCAAGACAGATCACACATGAGGAGTGTATTAGAGTTTGATATACTTTGTCAGCCCATTCCTGAGGCACTCAAATTTTAGGACAATTGAAAATCTAATAAGGTTTCAGATTGTTGGTTCTCAAAGGTCTTGGGTTCAAATCTCCACATTTGCATTTGTTTCTCCATTTGGCGTGCAGGCTTGTACTTCATTCTACTTTGTCTTTTTGCCTCTCCACCTGCAAGAGGATTTACATTTTTGTACCATTCCATAACAGTATAAGCTTCTAAGACAATTGGTGGCCTAAGATGGTTTTAGAGCTTTATTTATGGAAGGTATTGGGTTCTCATCTCTAGTTCTCTACGTTTGGATTTGATTTCCATTCGATGCGCAAATTTGCAAGTTGTTCTGGTCTGTTTGTTTACTCTCTATTTGCAAGGCAGGTTCACACATGTGGGAGTGTTAAATCTTCTTATACACATCTTTAGCCCATTCCTTAAAGTTCAAGTTTCTGGGACAATTGGTAGTCTATCATGATACCAGAGCTTTAGTTCTTGAAGATTTTGGTTTAAGTGTCCACATTTGAGTTTTGGTTCTAGGAGATTTTGGTATCAAGTCTCCACATTTGCATTTATTTTCCAATTTATTGCGCAAGTTTGCATTTTATTCTAGAAGTCTGTTTGCTCTGTATGTGCAAGACACAGTCACATGTGAGGGAGGGTGTTAGAATTTGATATACATTGTTGAACTTCAGTTCAGGGAAGTCTTGAGTTCAAATCTCAACATTTGGCAAGCAATTTTACTTTGTTTTATTCTGTCTATTAGCCTCATTTTCCTCTTCGTGCAAGACAGGTTGCATGTGAGAGAGGGCCATAGAGCTTCACATACATTATTGGATCATTCCTTAACAGCCTAAGCTTTTGGCAATTGGCTGCACCTAGTAAATCGATAACATACTACGAAAAAGAAAATTGTTTGCACCATCTTGTATGAATTTTAATTTATTTTCACCAAACCAAATTATTATCTCTATCGATAAAAATAAAAAAAAATAATAAAAAAAAAAAAAAAAAGAAAAGAAAAGAAAAAAACCCCACACCCTCCAATATTCTTTTAATTGATTAACTATTAGCCAAAATGTAGTCAAGATCGACAAAAGTAAAATGTGTGAATTTGTTGGAGTATGGTTGAGGTGTAACATACAATAGAATATTTTTTATTTTATTTTTTAAGAATTGTGTATATATTTATATTATAATGATTAATACTGTACGACGCAAAATTTTCAAAAATTTTTTAATAGTAAGTACTGAAATTGTTAATACTTCATCTCGGATCAAATTGGTACCTTAAACATCAAGCCTAGCAAGGATTAAAATTATTAAGCCAAAATTTAAAATTACTTGGAATGGCTTCTTTGTTTGAAGTTACAAGTTTCCCACTCTCTAAATTCCCATCATGGTATCATATAGAGAGTACAACTCAAATGACAGAAAACAATGCAAAATTATGTAAATTTCAACTAAACATTCCCAAAGTACACGTAAATAAATAAACTACATCATAACAAAGGCACAAGACGAAACAAAAGCACATTCAAGTAAAATTACCTTCTTCAGGGTGAGTAATCTGAGAGTCTGCTCCCATAAGTAGTGAAGACCAACACAACCACACAACCAAAACGACTCCAAATGGCCGAATTCTCAACCGGGACATCTCAGCCGAATTCACCAGAATTGTCAAACAACACTTATAACCCAACACTATAATTTTCTGAACTACCCAGAATCTCCCCCTGATTAATAAGCAACACAATTAACCAAATATTAATTCAAAAAAGTTTTAAATATAACTATATATATATATATATAGTTACAAGAGAGGATATGAGCTCATACACCAGAAAGAAATGAATCCTCAACCATCCTAAACTTCAAACATATGAACTTATACATTTATATAAAACATATAATCCCAGATAAAAATAAATAAATAAATAATCAAAAGAATTCTACACCAAACAGCTTAAGGCGCAATTAAACAAACAAGTTGTGGGCAGAAAAAAGTTCAAAAATGAATTCAACAAAATACAAAAAACACATATACATATAGCTGTGTATAGTTGTGTGTTTAATGGGTACCTTTACATAAATACAAAAAACACATATACATATGTGCATATATACATATATTAAGTATATCTACTTACAGGGGTGTAGGAAGTGATAGGAATATTGAAATTGAGAAAATGGGAATTGGGTAGAATGTGGGTATGATTCAGGCACGTTTCTTGTTGGCAGAAAAGGCAAAATGGTGTATGAAATTGACCATGTCGCCATTACAACTGCTAAGGAGAGAGAAACGATAATGGTGGTGGTGGTGACGATAGCAGACATCTCTTTCATGTACAGATTATAAAAATGAATAGAAAGAGACGCCAGGTATATTTAATGGGTTTTTGGCGATATTTGACTTTGATGCACTCATGCACCTAATTTTAGTTGAGGGTTTAATGGAAGAATGGATATAAATGTGGATTATAGAGACAACGGTCCATCAGAAAGAAAATAAGAAGAAGGGTGTATCTTTCCTTTTATATTCTATGTTTTGGGCATCGAAAGCAAAAATACCAAGGAGGAACGAACATAAACGACAATGGCTATGGCTATATAGCTATTGCTCGAGTGAAAACAGAAAAGTGTTTTAGCAAAAAGAAAAGGAAAGCAACAAATGTTTTGGATATATATACGCTTTAACAGAAAAAACAAAAAAACAAATGTTTTGGAAATAAGGCAGTAGCACTGGTGGTAGATTTAGAATTAGTATTTTTTTATTTTTTTTAAAAAAAGAAAGGTTTTGAAGAAATCTTAGATCGTCCCCCCAATTATCATTAAACATGCAAGTAAAAAAAAAAAAACTTTTTTGACACAATTGCTTATATATTCGATAATGAATGCCACATAATTATTAGAACAAGGATTCTCTTCAGTCAAATCTCTCTTTTGAGCTCTACATACCTTAATTACGTGGTTCAAATTCTGTCACGTTATCATCTGATCAAAGTCTATATTGATAATTTTGGTACAACATATTTTGATCAGATGACGGCGTGGCTAAAGATGCAAGATTACAAGATTGAAATTTGTTGAATTCTAAGAGTGACAAAAGAGGATCCAAATCATGGTCTGGGGCTATATAATATCTTCTAGTGGTGTCGAAACTTTAAAATATTCCCATACCCTAGTGGTGTCATATGGAACTTAAGCCCTCAATCGTTTACTTTAAATTAGATTATCTTAATAATCTAATGGTTTCATTTTTTACTCCATTAGAAATTTAATCTCTTTGCCTTCTATTTTAGAAGATGAGGTAATATTATTTAGTTTCATAAAAACCAAGGGTTATTTGATACCCCTTCTAATGAGTTGAACACTTACCATTTGACTCAAAACCTTAAAATATTAGATAATAGTACCTTCTCCATTCATTTGATTTTAATAAGCCAATAATTCATAATAAAATTTTGTCATCAAGACTTGTTCAATAAAAGTTTTTCTTTCATTATTTAATCACTCTTGTTAAACTTTGACTGACTTCTTATATATGCCTAAATATAGGATAACTTTTACAAAATTAAAAGCAAACTCCATAAAGAATCATGATTTCTTTCGCATTTGAGTGCCTTTCTATTTTCTTTTTGCTTTTTTGTTAAGACTGCAAATTGTGATGTGAAAAGGGGTTATGCTTTTCAAGTCACACATCCCAGTTCCCAACTGCTGGATGTCAAACATATCAACTGTGGGATCAAAAATCCATCGTTTAGACAACCTAACCTAGTTTTTTAATGATATATTATTACTAATAAGAAATTTTATGGTTGTCTTGTCAATTCAGTCTTAATTTAACAAAACATGGTCACTTGGATGAAATTATGTTTACCACTTCTTCCCTGTTGTATCCATTCTCAGTCAGGTAGCTGTCAACCGGACATGTTACAGGTTGCTCTTTTCTCAAATTTGAAAAGTAAAAAGAAAAAATTTTATCTTAAATTCACGACCAGATAGGTTATATGTATTTTGTTTTACCTTCAAAACCAAACACCAAAATATAAAATTATTTTTTGAAAAATATTCTTTGCGGAAACAAACAAGAGAGTTAAATTTTATTTTAAATTATTTTGTGACACACAATTGCCCACTTATTCTTATATAAGCCACACAATTTTTCTCAACTAATATTGTTTTCACATTCTGCCCTCAAGCTCTTGCTCTCATTTCTACCATATACAACTTATATTTTACTGTTTTTGTGATCCCAATCTTACCATTACTCTTACCCACTCCCATCCCAAAATTTTTATTCTAGGAAATTTCTAGTGATGTACAATTTTGTTTTGACAATTTTCTCTCACATGATCTCACATCCCTCATGAGCATCAAGGGTAAACTTGCTGAGTACAAATCCAATTCACAGTATCTTTATCAGACTTTTAGTCTCACATTCGATTGTCCAAATTGTTGTCTTTGTATTTGAGATTTCCCAAATTGTTGTAATTGTATCAAGGAAAGATTTTTTTTTTTTTTTTTCTTAGTTAGTACTATCACACACATGCCTTCATTGTGTTGTCAATAAAATTGGACTCTTTTTGTGAGTGTATAAGAGAAAAATGGAGGTCACAGAGTTTTTCTTTCTTCCTTTTCATCTTCTCTCGAGACCCCACCCACATCACTCTCTCTGTCTCACTCATTGTCTTTCTTTCTCAACTACATCCAGAAGTATCAAGCTATAAGTAGGGCATTGTAAGAATTCGGATGTACCACCGACTAGTCATTCAATATCAAACTCCTCTCCATTCATTATTGTGTTCCAAACGTGGACATTGAAGACTATTGATGTTCCAATTGTCTACCCTCTTCCAATTGAATTCGAAACATAATAAATCAGTAACACATGAGATTGTTGTGGAAGACATTCAATCCACAGCACATTAGAGAATCAGAATTTGGATGGAATAATCAGAATCCAAAGTTTTTTCTGGAGATTTTAATTTTGGACAGGCAAAATTTGAATGCAAAACAATTTGTATGGTTGTATATTCTTTATAAAAATTAGCAAATGTGTTCACCAATGTTACCATATTACATTGAATTTACAAATCTTATTACACTATTTACAAATCCTATATTATACTTTATTTTTATAATTTTTTTTTCTTGATCTTAAACACGGATTAACATTGGATAGGTCGTTAACCACTCAAATTTGTAACTGCATTTACTGTATTTTTACAATAATGACTCTATATTTGAGATCATATCAAAAAAATGAATTCTAGAATTTTGTAATATACAATAATGACTCTATATTTGAGATCATATCAAAAAATGAATTCTAGAATTTTGTAATAAGTTACTCAGGATTAGTAATAAGTTATTCAGAAAAAGTCAGAGAGTCGATAGGAATATACTGTAGAACTTGTATTGCTATACAAAAACTTTACAAAGCTTTGTTGATTAATGGGTTATAGGTGAAAAAGCTCAACAACAATGAATTTTACTACGTATCTAACCTTTGGGAGAATTCTAGAGGAATGTGTAGCATGATTACTTATGCAATTGTAGAGGAAGAAAAATAAGCCTAAACAATTCTACAATAGTGTCGAATACGTTGGAAATTAGGTTTTGATCAAGCAGATGAAAAATGAAGTGGGAGTGGATCCCATTTAAATTTTGACGTAGGTCTAGGTTGAAATGTGCTTCTCTTCGAGGATATATAAAATCTGTTTTCAAATGAGTGAGAAATTGAATTTAAATAAAGTTATTTGATCATAGCAAACTAGTTTCAGAAAATAAATAAATAAATAATCACAACTAAAATAGTGTAGTGGCCTGGTATGATGACGGGCAGGAATAGCCAACTCAATCTCCATCTCCATTTAGTATAGCTTTTCTTATTCCCAAAGATCAGCTATTCTTTATTTTATTTATTTTTTATTATTAATTTGATGCTTTATTGTGCATTTAATTAAATATTTAGAGTGTAGTATTTAATTAATTATGGAAGCATATTCATGATTTATTATTTGTCACATGACCCCCTGTTAGTATAATACATTACATGCTTATACTATATGAAGTATGTATTTTTCATCAATCTTAAAGACAAATTATTGTCTCCGTTATTTTTATTAGTGATATTAAGTCTTAAGAAATGTATAACTCTCAATTGGCATTTTTGAGAAAGCAAAAGAGCAAAACGAGCATTACATCATTATTTTATGTCAAATTTATATTTGAAAGGTCTTTTCATACAATGTTAAAAGAATAAGAAAGCTATTAGAATACTTTTTCAAACAAGGGGTGAAAGTATTACAGAAGTATACATTAGGGATTTTTCTAAACTTGACCCCTTCAAAACTTAATTAATAATTCTTCAAGCAACCGTCATATTTGGGTAATCAAATTGAGGAGAAAATTGCTTGCTCCCTGCATCAGATAAATTTTTAGTCAACTCGATTTTTGGATTATTGTACTATGATATTTATTTGTTGATAAGGACTTTAAGCAAGACTTTATATTTTTGCTATTGCAACAAAGTATATAATTGTTTGAAGTAGGGTGTACAAAAAATTAGTTGAACCGATAAATTGAATCGGACCAAATCAGACAGGTAGATTTGGTTTGGTTTTTTATGGTTCGATTTGGTTACGATTTCAAAAACATGAAACCATTTATAAACGGTTTAGTTAAAGCTTGAAATTCTACAAGAGCAAATCAAACCGTTTTATAAATTGTATATATATTTATATATTTTTTGATAAGTTATATTTTGTATTATATAAATAATAAGAGTAACAATTTAACCACACAACTATCATAATATATAATAAAAATTATATTATAATAGAAAATCATATTATATAATATATATTTTTAATTGTATATATATATATATATTAGATTGAATTATGAAAAACCTAAAATAGTAAAACCGAACCGAACCAAACCATTTTCTCTCAGTTTCGTTCGGTTCGGTTCCAATTTTTATGGAACCATTAGGAATGATTTGGTTTTAAAATATTCTCAAACTGGTCTAATTCAAATCGTGTGCGTCCCTAATTTTTTTTTTTTTTTTTCTTCTTCTTTTTCTTAGAGCATGTGTGTCGACCCCATAATACATGCAC
>JAOTQH010000001.1:7127056-7149596 GCA_025631255.1 Cornus kousa | reverse complement strand
TTTTAGAGGCTCGTGGCTATCACGCTCCACTTAAATTAAGGTGCGTGTCCACTGCTTAAACTGATAGTGGACACCTGTTATTGATATATTTTGAATTCCTTTCTTTATTGCCACTTGTGTGGTCTTGGGCTTCCTATTTATGGCCACCCAATTTGTCAACCCAAAAGTTTGTGGCCCGCGGTTTAAACATTGGGTTTGGGCTTTAATTTATTTGGACTTTAGTGTATTGATGGGGATGACAAAAGGGGCACGTAAGGGGAAAAAAATCCTAGCACAACCTTGCATCTGTCCCGGCGGGTGAGCATAAGTTGGGATATTCCTTAGGAAATGTGGTGACATTTGGCCTAGCATCCCAATATTTTTTTAAGATGCATCCCAACTTTTTACTCACCTGTTAGGACAGATGTACTGTTCTTTAATACCAGATATGGATGTCAAAAAGTTTGTGTACTGTTCTTTAGATATGGATGTCAAAAAGTTGTGTATGGCAGAGAGTGCTCCTAACTGCATTATGCATATTCAAAGATAAAATCTTTTTAGAAAAAAAGTTAAAACATAATAAAATATTTAACCAAATATTTTTTTTTTCTTTTTTTTTTTTTTTAACTAAAACGAAGTGATGGATCTTCTCCAATAATTTTCCTCTCCATGTATCTCCTATAGCCTCCATCCAATGGATACAAAAACACTGCATCACTATCTTGTTTGGATTAAGTTAGGAAACCATAACATGGTAGGTAGTTAGACAAATGCTGATGTGACATTTTTTTTTTTTTGATCATTGGATGAATCATTGGAGATGTATTGGAGAGGATCCAAATCCGTTTGGAGTAGAATTGGTTTTGACTCTGATTCCCAAAGACGCCCCCAACCGGATTAGATGTGAACTGTGTGAGTATATCTCACAAACTGAACCCGTTTCATTAGGAGTGGGGTGGGTTACTATAAGGGCAGGTCGAATTGACATTCCTAGAGGAGGTTATGGGATGATCTCCCCTTCCCTACCCTATTTAGGGAAAGTTTACTCTCCTGCGGGTAGAAAAAACCTATCCTTGTCCCCATTTTATATATCCCGCCCCCTAATCTTTTGGAACAAGGTCCACAAGGATCCTTTTTAAGTTGAATTTGCCTATGTTATTATAAGTTGAATTATTAAAAAATTGACACGTGGTTTTTTTTTTAAAGATCTATGGCTTACAATCTGTGTTACATGGACTCGGGTATGTGTGTCGGACATGGGTATGTATTCATGTGTTGGACATGTCAAATCTCCAAGCAGAAGGACACACGGACACGGCCAAAATTCATTTTATTAATTATTTTATTTTATTTTCTAGAGTAAAATAAATATATTTTTTAATAAAATGTTCTATATAGGCATTTATCTCATTTTAACGCAATAATATAATATAATTGAATGATTGGATATGTTTTTTAAGTACATGTCTAATCAAAAGTGTCGGACACGTATCCCATACACATGTCCAAGCAATGGGTGTCCGATACGGGTACTTCAGTACTTTTGAAGAGTCCATGTAACATAGCTTATAAGTACCACATCTACTGATATGTGTTTTCCTAACTTTACATTATTGGGTTTTGTGAAACATCACAAGGCAAGTAAAATTCAACTTATGATAACGCAAGTGACAATTAATTTAGAGGATCCTAAGCATTATATATATATATATATATATATGTCGTAAAATATTATAAATAATCATTATTACACCATCTTATGAATAACTATTAAAAAAAATAATAATGAGAAAGTGAAAGAAATTAAGGTTTTTTTTTTAAATTATATAGTTTGTAAATGTTGATCAATGCATAAAGAGGTTTGGGGGTTATTTCCAATATCTATCGCTATCAAGCGGGTACCTATTGTGGTGGGTTAAATTGTCATCTCTATGTATTGAGAATGTGTTGTCTTATTGAAGACCTTAGTTTCACATGCCACCGCTGAGTTTAAAAAGCAAGGGGCAATATTTGAGTTTTAAGGCCTAGTTTGTTCGCCCCCTTTCTTATTAAGGAGTGTTTGGGTAATTAGGGGGAATAAGAAGTTGAAGGATTGCAATGGTTAGATGAACGAATAATGTTAAAAAGTTTTCAAAATTTTAGGTTTCTTTTGGTAGAAGGAAAAGTATATCAGAAAATGAAAGTAATAAAAAGTGAAGTAAAAGAAAAGACAATAAGTTTTCAACATTTATTCAGTTAGAATGAAAATTGTTGGTAAGTTATAAAATGTTTGCAATTCAAGGTTCGGAAAACATGAAAATTATAATAAAATATAATTATTTAATAAAATTGTTCTTATTTATATTAATTGTCAAATGAAATAACTAGTCATCCTGGAAGCTGGGGGCTCGAAATCACCTTGGGGCCAACCCTAGGGAACTTTCCCTTGCTTGGTGCATGTTAGATGGGGGACTGCATGTCCCCAGTGGTGGGATATGGGGTTCTCCAAGAGGAACAACACCATCATCGCTGACAAAAAGGAAAAATAAAATGAAATAACAGGTCCAAGTCCAAATGTATCTCTCTCCAATTATTTTTTTTTTAATTGGCTTTTCTTTAAAAATAAAAGTAATGTGAATATCTAAATAAATAATTTTCTAGGACATTGAGAGATATGAATCATTATACCACTCTTCTAAAAGATTATGCACAATGCAACAACAACCAAGCCTTTTCCCAATTACTTGGTGTTGGCTACATGAATCCCATGTTTCTATTCTGCTCTATTAAAGGCCATAGCCTCAATCAATCTACATGTTATCATATCTTTCATTACTAACCCTTCCCACGTTAACTTTAGTCTTCCTCTTCCCCTAGTATTTACCCTCAATGTGGACTATATCACTTTTACTAACCGTCACACTTAAAAGTTTTCTTTGCACATGTCTAAACCATCTTAACTTATTTTATCTCATTTTATCTGCAATTGGTGCTACTCCGACCATGATCATTTCTAATTCTATCCTTTCTAGTCCTACCGCACATCTATCTCAACATTCACATTTATACCACACTCACTTTATGCAAATGTTGTATCCTAACTGCCAACATTCGGTACCAAAAAGTATGGCTGGTCTAATAGCTATTCTATAGAACTCCCCTTTCAATCGTAAGGGGATATGTATATCACATAATATCCTAAATTCGCTTCTCCATTTGATCCGTCTTGGCTTGATTTTATGATTAATGTCATCTCCAATTTCTCCCTTATTATGAACAATTGAGCCTAAATAATGAAAATGTTTATTTTTTTGTGCCTTTTGATTTGCAATCCTCACTACATCCTCATTTGTGTTTCTAGATTTATGAGAGTTACACTCCATATAATCAGTTTTATTTAGACTTATCTTAAATCCTTCTAATTCTAAAGCTTCTCTCCAAATCTCCAATTTGGCATCAACTCCTCCTCTAGTATCATCAACTAAAACAATATCATCAACAAATAGCATACACCACGAATCTCATCTTCGATGTGTCTCGTCAGCTCATCCATATCCAAGGCAAAAGGTGTAAGCCTACAATAATTGGGAATTCACTTGTTTCCCGTACAGACGTTCCAACCATAGTCACACAACCATCATACATGTCCTTTATTGTGTCAATGTATCCCTTTGTGACTCCTTTCTTTTCTAAAACCTCCATATTAGGTCTCTGGGTACTCTATCATAGGCTTTCTCCAAATCAATAAAAACCATATGGAGATTTCCTTCAAAAAAATTCCTTTTCTAATTTCCTCCAGATTATGCACAAAAACATTAATTTTTAGATAGATGAAAGAAAATGGCATAGTTGTTATTTTACATCACTTTTCGAAGAAAACAAAATTTTCTTGTGTTTTCTACAAGGAAAAATTTATGTGAAAGTTAGGTGGCTATAAAAAATTAGTCTCCCTCAAACATTTTCTTTTTTCCACTATCCAAACTCATAAAATGTCGTCTTCCTTCACTTTATAATTAAGAAAACCAAAAAGAAGGGTAAGTTATATTATATGTGCAGAAAAATAAAACAGAAATTTAGTTCTTATAAATATAGTTACAAAGTAGGTAATCAATAACTCTATTATCTTTCCCTTCCATAATATTTACCAAAGTAAAAGACAAAGGCTGTGATTTATTCTTTTGGGAGACTTTTTTCACTGTATTGGAAACAAAGTATTTAAAAATTGGGAACTCTAATATAAGAGTCCCAATTTTAAAATACTTTAATCCTCCCTTTTCTTTTTTAGATAATTATGTAATTTTGTAACTAAGATCACAAATTAGGTTGAGTAGGCCGAAACTGCACCACCTGACCATTGGATATTGTGGGTTGGGCTGGATCCCTCACGTAAAGCCCGAAGTTGAGCTTGGTTCAGGTCTAGCCTTAAGCTGGTTCAAACCCAGATTTGGACTGAGCCAGTTTTAAGGTAGTGGTGAGTGTGAATAAATATATATCATGTTCACTCTATTTAGTAATGAATATTGTAGCTCACAGATAATACATATAAGATCATATACTCAAATTATTGTTGCTCTTTTCATAAAAATAGGACAAACTTGTTAAAAAATTTGTAGGTTGCTTAAAGCAAAAATTACTTGAAACAGACAACCCAAAAATGTGTTTCCTCAATTTTCGCAAGAAATAATTTAATGAATGTAAGGTTTTGGCCTTGAACCAAATGAATTGACTAGTTTAGGTTTTTGTTTGAAAATCTTGGTCAAGTGTGGGCTGGGACTAGGTCCATACCCTAACTCGTATTGGGTATATATTGGATTGGTTTGGCTTAAGTTGGCCTGGCCTAACCTGCCAAAGGAGCAATCCAAACAAATAAATGTACTTAGCAGTATCGGTGCTCAAGTCACTTTAAAAAACACAAATTAACATGTTGCTATTATTGACATTATAATTCCTCTAACATCTACGAGTATTGAATTAGAACTAAAATATAATAGGTGATTTTCTATCATATTTGTTTAACTTTATAATTTGGCGTAGTTAGAAACTGTAATTGTTCAAGCTAAATTGCAGGTAATATTACCAAACTTATCCCTCATATTTTGGGCCCAGGTGTGAGTATCCACTTTCAAATTTTACCAAGTCAGCAAAATGGCATCATCTTTGGTAAGCATTGTTTGTCACTTTAAATCCTTTTTCTCATTATATACAAGAGATATGGACACATCCCTTCTTTTATTATGATACAATCATTTCTAGTTTACATCATTTCTTTTATAGGATTTTTTTATTATCATTTCTGTTGGTGCATTGTCTCTAATGGATTTTGAAATAGTTTAACATGAGATAGAATTTAATTAAGTTTATTGTGAAGGACCATGTGAAACAAAGGACTGATTAGTTATACACTTGGGACTTGTAAAATGGACTCAAAAATACTGTTCCAAACATTTGGCTATATAGTTTAAATGATTTATGTTTCTAGTCTACATTATACTTCTATCAGGAAATATAGTAATGGATCACAATCTAAATCTTCCTCAATTTTGCCATATTATTTATTAGTCATTCTGTATGTCCCTTTTATTTTGTTGTAACATTTTAAATTTTTGTTGTAACATTTTAAATTTCCATGTAGATAGCAATTATATAGCATTGTCATTGGGTTAAAGGATTTTCCTAGGTTGTTGCATATGATTGCCAATTTAGCACTTAATGATGCTTTAAGAGAAAATCTTGTTTTTCTAGCAAATAACCGTAGTGAGTCTTCTAGATTCTCCGCATTGAACCTTTTATCAGCAAATGTTTCCTAAAAGACACGGTTTAGAGGTAAGAAATCGTCATCCAACTAACAATTCATAGGTCTCACTCCAACATCATTATAACAAAAGAGTGAGATCATGGTTTATGAATGCTTAAATCAGGTATTTGGAAACAATTTTCATGAGTTCTAAATTATCATAGTGAAACTTCTAGATTCTCAGCATTGAACCTTCTATCAGCAAATTTTTCCTAAAAGTATGGTTTAGAGGTAGGAAATCGTTATCCATAAAAGATTCATAGGTCTCACGTCAACATCATTAAAACAATTTAGAGGTAGGAAATTGTGATTGGGGAATGTTTAAATCATTTATTCGGAAACAAATTTAACTCTAAAATTAGAAAACTTTCTGAGAACTACAAATTACAAAATATCTATCCCTGAGACTAGGCATTTCTTTTACTAAATTTTCATAAAATAGTTTTCATATAAATGTCAACCAAATAAATGTTGAAATTGTTATCTGTTTTCTTGTTCTTTGATAACTGAAATTGAGAAAACTGGATGAAGCAAGCCCATTATATTTTATTGAGTTCTCTCTCAATCTTTTTTAGTTGGTGGACAAGTTTATGAAAAAGTTGCTCTCTGAAATACTACATGCAGGCAGGCCAAAATATAGTCATGTTGGTATTTGTCCTAGATAACTTTGAGTTTGACCTAATCTAACAGTGGGTCTTAAAACGCTATATTTGAAGTTATTTATTGCAAGAATATTTTCTTGCATTAAGATTTCTCAAATTTTGAGGCTCAGACAAACACTCTTTTTTGTTCCCTTCTTCAAACTTCTATAAATCAGCTGATATTTGATATTCATTGGGCCAAATTTGTTATGTGATTCCATCCATATTAAAATGTTTCTTCTTCATCAGTGAATCTACACTTAAGCCACCCAACTCCATTTTTTTGGTTTTTTTTTGGGTGTGATTTCTGGCTGGTATGCTGTTATTTGTAGGTTTCTCTACTTCAGTCTCTTCTGATGGTCTTTGTTTGAGGTGACAGTTTGGTGGTTACCTATGCTCTCCTCTCCCCTTTCCCGTAGCTAGGATGAAGTTAACTCTGTCTTTCCTTTTGTTCAGGGGCATTCTAAAGACTTGGCAAACTTCAGAGCTGGTTGACAGCTGTCTAGTCAGTCCCTCTTGCTCTTTGAATTTTTCAGTTCTCGGACTCATCCAACCAAGAACTTTAGGTCCTTATATTGTGTCCTAATCCTTGGAGATTCTTGGTTTCTGAAGTATTAGCAGCCTGTGTCTCCAGTTCTTGGAGAACTTTACCTATAGCTAACTCAGAAAGCTTTACTCTAATGTAGCTCTCCTTTCCATGTTTTCCTAATTGGTTGAGTGAGTCCTCAATACTCCATCAGTATTTTATAGAAACATCATTGTTTTTTCCTTTTAAATCTTATGGCTTCCAATCCATGCTACAAAAATGCATGATCAGAAGAAATTTTTATTTTTCTGATGAAACTTAAAAGATTTTATGATTGTAGGGTTGTTTAAAAGTTTTTGGATAATGGCATCCACATTATATTTACATAGGCTTTTTCTCTTCCCATCTCTGAGTTAGAACCATGTAGAAATCTTTTCAACTTCAAAGTCTGGGAAAAATTTATGAATCAAAGCATTGTAAATCTATGTAGAATTAAGGAAGTATGTAAAATTGATGGTGAAAGGATTCAATTCTGTTTGTTTGCTCCACAAAGGGTAAGGAATGGAGACAGCATTGCCCATGGAACATGAGTGGAGCAAATAAAATGTAGCAGTTCTGATTCAATTCTGTTTGTTTGCCCCACAAAGGGGAAGGAATGGAGACGACATTGCCCATGGAACATGAGCGGAGCAAATAAATTGTAGTAGTTCTGCGGAACTGTTTGAACTACAAATGTTTACCAAATTTTTGGGAAACTTATTAGAAGGTTATAAGACTAGTCATTCTTTCTGATATAGAATGATGGCTGAAATCTGCTTGCCCACAAGATGAATGCGCTTCTTTTGATAATATTTGGTTCGGTAGTGGCACAATTAATTTGCAAAACTGACATTAAAATATAATATCTCATGTGATTTCTCTTTTTTGTTTTTTGTTTTTTGTTTTTTGTTTTTTTTCAAAAAAAGAAAGTACAATGCACATATACATAATGCCAGGGGGAAGAGGTGCAGAGTCAAATTCTTGTTTGTGTCTACACTTTGTTTAAAACAAAGGCATTATGGTATTCAACAGACTCACTCCTTTCTGGTTTGGGAGATGATATTGGTGCTCTGGAAACAGTTTAGGCATTCCACTGATGTCTCAGGATGTATATGGACGGGGAATATTATATATATCCCTTTTGACTTTATTGATCATGAATATGCCTCTATTCCACACCATGAACATATGTGTTTAAATGATTTTTGGAAGGCATTAGATGATTCTCGTTTTTATGGGACATCCAAACACCCATCAAGTTTTTTCATTTATATCAGAATGCTCTTTACCATTGAAAATGGTTAATTTCCTTCTCCTTGCTTCTTCCTGTATACTGAGCTGAACTGCTAGATCAGTTGGATAAATTTGTTGGTCACACATAACATTATAGCTTTTTCTTATTTCAGGCTAAGACACATAAGAACATGAAGAGAACAGATTCAAAAAAGTCACATTCCTGGTGGTGGGATAGCCACATAAGTCCCAAAAACTCCAAGTGGCTTGCAGAAAATCTTGAGGGTAAGACTGTGATTGCAATTGTTCAGTTATATTCTTGTATGCATAAATAAAGCATGCCAAAAAAATAAAATAAAAAAAGATATCAAATGGAAGTTACAACCTTTTTGAATCATAGATCATCGTAAATAGTGAGTGCCAGTTGAAGTTACAAAGATCATCACCATCATCATCCTTGCTAAAGGGCTAGCCCAGTGCACAAGGCTCCTGCCATTTGTGGGATCTGGAGAGACTGATTTCAGTTTCGAACCCATGACCTCTGGATCATAATGGAGTAACCTTACTGTTGCGCCAAGGCCCACCCTCTTCATCATCCTTTCCTTTTTCCCAAATGAACAAAGATATTTTAGTAAAATCAATAGCAATGGTTTAGTATAAACACGATATCTGGACCAACCAACCAACTCAACTAAAACTCTTTAGATGGGTTGTATATGGGCAATCATGTTGTGGATATACCGTCTTGTTGGATCATTACATCATAGATTTGCTGAAATTCTTTTCAAATGTAGCTCCCAATTTTAAACTTTTTTTTTGAGCCAACATGTTCATGAAAGTAATGTCATTCTCTGCATAGGCAATAGAGTAGTATAAAAGGTTTCTTTAAAAAATACTGAGCACCTGTATTCTGAAATCTAATATTTAACTTGCATTTAATCTTCACAAATATTTACATGAGATGTTCTAAAAGGGGCTAAAGTACTTTCTGACTCCTATAATGGGTAAATTGAATAAGAATCAGATATTTTTATTCCCTCTTCTCAAAAGGACATTAAATTGTGGTGGTCCCACCAATTTGGGGTGCTGGGAGTGATGAAGCTTGTATAATTTTTAAATCATGCAATTTGAACTACAAAGTACAAACTAACTGCTTGCTGTGATAATTCAAATTGACAAAATGTTAAATAATTGACAAAAAGGTCACTGATCACAGAGATGGACCAAAGCGTCAAGCGGATGTTGAAACTGATTGAAGAGGATGGAGACTCATTTGCAAAAAAGGCTGAGATGTACTACCAGAAGAGGCCAGAATTGATCTCTCATGTTGAGGAATTCTATCGCATATACCGTTCGCTGGCTGAGCGGTATGATAACGTGACAGGAGAATTACGGAAGAATATCCCCTCAGATCTCCAATCCCAAGGCTCAGGCATCTCTGACATAGGTTCTGAACCGACCTCCGCATTGCCCTCACCTGATCAAAGGCTAAGTCGTCGTAAATCTGGTCCTCGAGCTGCTGGTTTTCAATTCTTCCTTGGCTCTGGTGGAAGTAGCGCGGAGCTCAACAAAGAAGGGGATGAATCGTCTACGTTGGATTCTGAATCAGAATCAGATGATTCCTCTGTTAATAATTATTCGAGCATATCAGGTAATGGTGATGACCAAGGGTTGCGAAGGAAGATTATTGAATTGGAGGTTGAGCTTCATGACGTGAAAGAGAAGCTGCGGGTGCAAAAGGTAGAGAATGCAGATGGTTCTTCCAGGGGAACAAAAAATGGGATTTATGATGGTCTACTTACTAAAATTGGAGGATATGATGAAGAGCTGAAGGTTGCCAAGGAAAAGATTCGGCTTTCAGAAGAAGAGATTGCTAGGTTGAAGATTGAGCTCCAAAAGTACGAAGCCTTGGGACTGACCAACAGTTTGCAGGCTGAGCTGGATACAAGCCACAAAGATATAAAGACTTTGGAAGCCAACGTGGAAGTGGAAAAACAAGCAGCGACAGAGCTTGAAGACAGGATTGATGGAATGGAAGCAGAATTTTTAAAACCAGAAGGCAATAATCATACACTCGAGGAAGAGCTGAAAATGACAAAAGAGAAACTTAGGGGTACAGAGAAAGAAGTTGCAAATCTGAAACACGAACTTGAGAGTAATGGCTCGACTATCAGACGTTTGCAGGATCAACTTAAATTAGCTCAAAAAGATGTTTCTATATGGAAAGTGAAGCTTGATAAAGATAAAAAAGAGGTTTCAAAGTTACAGGATAGAATTGTGAGGTACAAAGCCAATTTGTCGGACCGCGATCAAGAGATCAGGGCAATGAGGGAGACAATTTCCAATGCCAACCAGAGCTTATCTGATGAAAACTCGCAGCTTCAGGCCGAAATTTCTAAATTCTTGAAAAAACAAACTTATTTGGAGGATAATCTCAAAGAGTGGGAACTGCGTTGCCAATCGTTAGAGGAGGAGATAAGACGAATCAAGGCTGGAAAAGCAGAAATGGAAGGTCTGCTTGGAGCTGAGATTGAGCAGCTGAAAGCAAGCATTGCCGAGAGGGATGAACATGTGGAAGAGTTGAAATTGAAGTGTGACTTGCTGATGGTAGAAAAAGATGAGCTTGATGCTAAAATTCTTGCACATGTCGCGGAAATGAGCTCTAGGGATGGCCAGATTGATCAAATGAACAAGCATCTGCACCAACTACATGTGGAACATGTTGAGTTGATTGCCGGAGCTGAAAAGGCACGGAAACTGGCAGAAGAACTGAGATCAAGAGTCGAGGAACTCGAGAAAGAGGTAGAGGGGCAAAGAGTTGTGATTTTGGAAGGTGCAGAGGAGAAAAGGGAGGCAATACGACAACTGTGTTTCTCAATCGAGCATTACAGAGATGGGTATCATCAGCTTAGGCAGGCTTTCATAGGGCACAAGAGACTTCCAATTATGGCATCGTAAGCTATATGGTCTGGTTTTGGATATTTTCATCTTCTTTTGTAACAACACACTGAGGTTTTGTTTTGCTGCTCATGGCCTGCTGGACTTGATGGTTGTTTTGTTTCTCACAAGTCCAGAAGCATAATATTATTCGGCCATCTTACATTCAAAGTCTTCAATAACTGTGGGTGATGCAAAATTTAAATTAATAAGCTTTTGATAAAAACACAGCCTAGAAGGCAAGGCTTCTTTGTCAATTTTGTGCAAGTACAGTGGCTTAACAAGCAATCATAAAAAAGCCTAGCGCGCCAGGTAGGGGTCGAACCTACGACTTTCTGCTTAGGAAACAGACGCTCTATCCACTGAGCTACAGGCGCTTTTTTGCTTCTTTAAAGATTTTGTAAACATCTATGTAATCTGTGTGATAGATATTGCTTCCTTGCATCAACAATATAGATAGATTGAATACAAATTTGACCTTATTTATACAAAATGAAGTTTTATCATTATATCAAGGAAAATGATTCTTACGCCGAAAATTTCAAACTTATTTGTCTGATCCAAGGGGTTTATATCCTTTTGATGTAATGAATGAAATTAATTTTATACTTATTCACACTATCAAATAGATAGAAACGCCTGCTATTAGACAAATAGGTTAAAATTTCAATCAATATTACTATTAATGTGCTGAGACCTCTTTAATTAATCGAGGGAGGTAAATGGATCAAAGTCAAATTGGTTAGAAAGCGTGATCAATGTTACGATTTGTTAATCGAGAGGGAGGCAAATGAGCGCCTCATGACCTCTTTAATTAATCAAGGAGGTTAGGAAGTGCCTCACGACCAGGTCCTAAACAACACCATCACTATTTGTTGCGACAGATGACTGTGATAACACTCACAAACGGGCTGTGTTTGGACTGTAACACATCATCATTCATGGTGAATCCCACAAGGGGTTATGAACATTACGGTGGTCACGATTCGCGACAACTGTAATTTTTCAAAAATTACAAGGCTTAGCTTTTCACCCAAAGCAACCCAGAAGGTTGAATGGTATCCAACCTATAAAGTGTCAAATTTATCATGTCATCCAAGAAGAAGGATCTGCCCTCACTGGCAGTAATCTGACTCACGTACACAAGCACAGATCATGAAACCAAAAACTTTGCTTGACATTGAAGATGTTCCTTCAACTATCATTTATTCTGCCACAATAATGTACACAAGTATGCATAGCAAACTGTATTTCCTGTTTCTGTTTTACACTATTCAACACATTCCTGTGCCCTTTGATATTTCGCTTGTTTTTCAAAAAAAAAAAAAATCCGAAATCAATGGACTCGGATTCAAACCACAGTTGATTGACACAACTAAACCAAGTCATACATTCTTATATCTGTCGAGCAAAAACTTTTCAATGCAAGAAAATTCACAAAAAAAAAAGACTAGCTTTAATTCCAATATACGTAAAATTATATTATGCATACTTTAACACTATCCTACAAACTTCAAAACAACACCAAGCAACTAGTCTTCGTTAGAACTACTGCTAACTACATTGATGGTGATACGACACAAAGTACATAAATTTACAAGCATGCCATCATCTCTTTTTGCACTTTAAGCCCCGTGTCACAAGGAGCACACCTGTAAATGCTGCATCAAAATAACAACCAATTACACGAGAGACATGTAGAAGAGGGGTGAGGAGGGGGGAGAGAATAAATGACGAGGCAATCATGTATCTTACCAATTAATTTCTTAAGGCCCTTCAACAAATCATTCACCATCAAAAGGTAGAGGCACTGAAGTGCAATTTCATCGTGTCAATCATCCCAAGCACCATCTGCGGCACCCTCTTTCTTCATACTTGACGGGGCTATCATGTATCTGTACTTGTCCTCAACATTTATTGCTGTCGTTCCCATCAATGAGAGTTTGGACATTGCAACTCTTGCTTCTTTTTGAGCAGCTGCTGCTTCTCGCTCCTTTCTTCGACCAACCTAAAAGATCAATAGCAGAAACAGGGAAACAAAAATAGAAGTAGTTACCAAAAGAAACATAAAAGTCTATCCAAATTGTTCCGAGGAAAAATGCAAAGAAAGTAGAAGTGAAGCACACTATAGATATAATAACATGAGAGCACTGAAAGAAAAATCAAAAGAAATTAAAGAAAAGTAAGCATTGTGTGAAATGAATGATGAGAAAAACCTAATACCTTCCCGGTTGCAAACTCCACAGCATTCCCAGATTCAGCATCTGCTATTGCTTTCTTTATTTGTGCCACTAGGAACTAATTTGTACCATCAGGGCATGTAAGAACACAACCAATAGAAATAAAAGAACGAAGCATGAAAGGGGAAGCAAAAAGAGGAAAAGAAGATACCATATCACGATCAGCATAAAACGACATAGCTAGGCCGGTTGATCCTGCACGCCCTGTCCTTCCAATCCGGTGTACATAATCTTCCATGGTCTATAATTGAGGTAGCCATAACTGAAGCTTCAGGTTTTGCTATTCAAAAAGTAAATTAATGGGGACTGAAAGACCAGCTGACAAGAAGCTGACAAATCAGCTGCAAAAAGAACTTACAACCACAGGGCTTATATTTATGTACAGCACAAATACTTAATATTCAAAAGAATTACTATTCACCATATTTCTTCACATCAATAAATTGCTAAAATGGCAATCCACAAACCAACAAGACCTCAACAATTTTCTTGTTTGAAATGAGACACAGTCACAAATAAGCTATCACTTACAACCAAATATACCTTTGGAAGATCAAGATTTATAACATGAGAAACTCCAGTGACATCCAAACCACGTGATGCAACATCAGTGGCAACCTGCATTCAGAGACAAAAAAGTGAACCGCGGAGATTTAAAGACCATCTAAAAACAACCCTGAATTAAATCAACTACAACCTAGAGAAGTGTGTGCATGCATGTATATAAACACACAAAATTTAAGATGTGAAAACAGGAACAAGAAGAAAGCACATGACAAAAAAGGCTCCCTTGCTTCAGAAGATCCTTTAGATGGCCTCACTGCCAATCTAATGGCCTGGAATGAAATTATGCATGATGCTATCAGTAGAAACTTCACACAGGGATCGAAATTCTTCAAAATTTCACACTACAGAAATACTCCAATCTCATAAACTGTAATAAAGAGAGGCTTAAAAACTCAGTGCATTAAGGGAATAATTGATGCCATGCGAAAACCAATCATTATGAATAGCAGCCACCTCAAAGTGAGTTTTTTAATTAAAAAATTAATTATATATATATATATATATATAATAATTATAGGCTAAAAAACTCAGTAAGCATTAAGGGCACATTTGATACCCTGTGCATTTCCATCATTATGAATGCCAGCCCCTCAACATTGAAGTTACACCCAAAAAGAAGGGGAAAACAGTTTCATATCCATAGTCCAGTTTGAAGAAAATTTCAGTTTAAATATCCATTTTCCATAGTCCATAGTCCATAGTCCAGTTTGAAGAAAATTTATACAAATTTTCTATGAAATTTCAGTTTATAAATAATGTGAAAGGTCAAATTTGTATTCAATAACAAACGAAGCAATGTCATACAGATTTCATATCCATAGTCCAGTTTGAAAAAAATTTCCAAGGATGTCTAAATGCAGCATAAAAATTTCCTTAAGGTTGGATAGTCTAAGGTAATTTTAAAGTGCAAATTTCCTGAAGGGTAATGACAAATTGTAAAGCTCTTAATAGCAAACTAGGAGGGAACTTGGTGCGCCAACCTGAACCCAACATGTGTGGTACCCAAATTTTCACTTAATGGGACAACCATTTTTACAATTAGGCGTGCACTTGGGTTGAAAAATATCAACCCTAAATTAATCAGGTGTCAACAACCCTAGACGAACCCGAATTCTATCTCTTTTTTATATATTTCAAATCATGATTATCCTTTTCTTTCCAACTTTTTTTTCTTTAATTTGTAACTTCTTGTATATTAATTCTTTGAAAAAGTAACATCTTGTGAATTTGTTTACAATTTCTTGAAATTTAAATTCAATTTTTTATTTTTTATGCATATTGCATAGGAGTAACCCGCCCCGAAACTAACCCGAGATCAATGAGTTCTTTAACCCGAGCTTAACTTGAATTCAAAATTTTGAATGTGGATTGGACTCTAGTTGTGGAGCTTGCATTGAAGCTTATATGGCTTGGCTTGGATTGAATTTTTTATAACTTGGGTTCCACCTAGGTTGGTCCCTCAACCTGCCCAAACCACTTGAGTTGCACCCCTATGTCAAATGAAAACCTAAAACAATACAGGGTCCTTTTAATCTCCTTTGCAAATGTAGGACAACAAACGTAGCAAGAGGACCATTTCATGTTATACACGGCATTATAAAATGATAACAATTTAGAAGATCAATAAGCACAAGAATTATGCTTTCCAGAAATTTTTTAAAAATAAAAAATAAAAAAAATAAATAAATAAATAAGGTGAGAGAGAGAAATAGAAGGGGAATACCAAGATTTTGGTAGTGCCATGCCTAAAATCACGAAGAGCAGCCTCTCTTTCACTTTGACTGCGGCCACCATGAAGAGCAACTGCATGTAAACCTTGTGCTATTAATGCTTCTGCAACTTCATCACACCTAGTCTGCATGCAGACCCAAATTCAAGTATTAGAACTTTGAACAAACAATTTAGAAACCAGAAATTTGCAACATAATAACAGCAGCTATAATGTTACTTATTAAAGCCAAAAAAACATTACACACGATGAAGACAAAAATAAACAAGATTGAACAAGAATTATCCCTGAAATTTATCAGCATTGATATTGAACCACGCCACATTTGAAAAGCAAATCAGTAAACCTCATTTTATGCAGCGGGATGGGTGTATGAATGACAGAAAGAAACTGCACCGCATCTAATAGCACTTTCCACTTCTCGAAATTATATCAGCAATTGAAATAGCTTTTGAAATGTCAAAGAAAGGGTAAAAGTTACTAAATAAAGCCATCTCCCGACTAATTAGAAAACTTACATCTCTAATTTTGAGATTAATTGGACTTTCATGAAGTTTGGCAGTTATAAGCAGATAAATTTTTCGCAATTGTCTTACCATGTTATAGACTAGCTCACTTTCACATAATTCAACTATTTAAGTTCAAGGGAATATAATCTAGGTTAAGCCAGATAGTAAAATGTAAATATGTATAGTGCTGAACATGACCTGGAATACATAATCAGGTGAACTTTTTGTGGTTACAGTGAAACACAATGCAGCTACATGTAAACGTGTGAGTAGTGGAGTAGAGGCATCTAACTGGGCAGAATAAATCAACATATAAACCATAACAAAGTTATGAAAATAAACTGATGTTTAACAGGTGGTGGTGATGGTATTGCTAACTATGAAAATAATAAGAAAAGCATATCTATGCATTGGATTACCTTCCTCTCCACAAAAACAATGGTCAAGGGAAAGAGGTGACCAGATCTTTCAGCCTGAGTATCCTCCTCAACAAGCAATGCTAGAAGCCGATCAATCTACAAGACATTAAACATTGTCAAAATATTACTATCAAGTCAAGAACTATCAAGATCGATCAAACACATTTAAACAGATGTCATATTTAGATCGGTTAAATATGGTGATTGTTCAAAATGCATGCCCATTTCAAGCGCCAGGTAATTCAGTTATAACAAACATATACATCCAATTGGTAACAGGAAATTAAATGATAAGTGAAAAATCAAAAGGCAGCCATTTATGTAAAGACAACAGGCACTGAATCAAAAGGCTGTACCCCAGACATTTGAGGTTTAGCCTGAACCAAGCCGCTCACCCCAAGCTGAACAATGGACAAAGCTGGTTGAAAATTTTTGGCGTAAGATTGGGATTATGTTGAAAAACTATCAATGACCTGATTCGTGAAATTTAATGTTGTGTAGCTAAGAAAATGTGTACTCCGGGTGCTGCTCTCAAACTCTGCGTGCGCATTGGCACTTTGAGAGCAAACCTTTCTCTAATTCACAAATACAATTTTGTGAATCATCCAATTAAATTTTCAAATCCTCGAATTTCATGAATTTTCTCATTCCGTGAATGATAGATAGCCACACGTGACATTTATTATAGACGGCTACAAAACACAACGCACCTAATATCAAATAAAAACTGCTAGAAAGGTGCAGAATTAAGAATGAAGCTACAATAGTAAGAAAGGATTACAATTTTTGGTCATGTTGTCGCCTGTTTCATATTAATCAAAAACCAACCCTCCCCACCCCTCCCCCCCAACAAGAGGCGATGTGGGAGTTGTTGGGTCACATACCCACATTCAACACAAATAATTGAGTCCATGTAACATATACTGCAAGCAACATCCTCTTCAATCTTCATTTTTTTCTAAGCAATTAGCAGGGAATCCCCTCCATTTCAAATTCTTATGCGAGATGTCATTGTGAATTCTAGACCATCACATTAATGATAAGTTAATGACATCCTCGTTAGTATACACATTGAAACACAAAAATTTCGAAAGCATTTAGAGAGTAGAGAAAGGAAACATGTCCAAACACTCCCTAAAAGAACTAAACACGCGCACAAACAGAATATATATATAAAAAAATTCAACATTATCCGTATAAATATATATATATATATATTCAACATTATCAAGGATCAACATTATCCATATAAATATACATATATTTTTCTGCATCATGTGAAACCAAGCATACCTTCTCATTCTCGGAAACCTTCTCCAACATTTGGGATACATTTGCTGTTGGGCTACTTACTTTTCCCACTTTTACTTGCACTGGATTATTCAGGTATTCCTAAAAAATTTCATAACAGAAGGGAAATTTTAGTGTAGAAAAATCTTTAATATTATACACAGTCCTTATTAATTGCATGAAACCAATGCCACATTGTGAAAGATGTATCTCTACCACATTCAAGGTTTTGGGGACACGAGAGAGATACAAGAATATTACTAATTTTTAAATTAACCATCCAATCCAAGTCAAAAGAAAATAATTGAAGAGGTTCTGAGTAGATAGAGATTGGCCTCAGCACAACCAACTCTAAAAGTCAACAGTTTGTTATATCTTAATTAATAATAATGATGATGATTGATAAACTAAATGCTTTGCTTATTTACTGAAAAAGAAAATAATAATAATAAAAAAATAAAAAAACTAAAAGCAAATCCTACCTGTGCTAGCGCTTCAATCTCCACTGGCATTGTTGCACTAAAAAGTAAAGTTTGATGCTTTTCTGGAAGACTCCGCATTACCTGAAAAAAGGATCAGACAGTTTGTATTTTATTCTCTTCCACAAGGTCAATAGACCACGCGCAGAGGATGAGATGACCATATGCTGCAATTCAAACTTGACTATACTCATTAGATGCTTTTTCTTTTCTAAAGCGGATGACACATCGCAATAGCAAGAAAGCTAGCTTGTCCCCCCATGCTAAATAAAAATGATAGTTGAACATGACAAATCCAACTATTTTGGGGTAAAGAAAATGACAAGCAACTCTTTCCCAATTTTCTTCTACTTTAACACACACAGGAAACGGTTATGCGGAGAAAGGTTGAAAATTGTGATGATGATTGATGACAGAAAATTAAACAGTGTTACCAAACAATATTTGATGGCAGTAATAGTTGGGGAAAAAAAAAAGTCACGAATAACAAGTCCATTAAAAGGTACAATATTCTTTAGATTAAAAACTACAATATCTATGAAAAGGCACATGCAAAGTTTACAATAAGTTGAACCCTATGCATTGTAAGTCAAGAAACTGATATTTCTGGGGCAGGGGGAGAAGTCAGGAGTAACAAGTCCATTATAAAGACCAATATTTTAGATTAAAAGATAAAATATCTATGAAAAGGCACATGTGAAGTTTACAATAAGTTGAACCCTATGCATTCCAAGTCAAGAAACTGATATTACCCGCCGGGGGGGGGGCACTGAAGTCATGGATAACAAGTCCATTAAAAAGTACAATATTCTTTAAATTAAAAAGTAAAATATCTATGAAAAAACACATGCAAAGTTTACAATAAGTCAAGAAACTGATATTTCGACCAGAGATGTACAAGAACACCAAGGCATGGTCATTTCATGAAAAACAGTCTCCCCCCGAAAAAGTACAAATGTGTCATGCAACAACAAATATATTGATACTTATCTATCCAAGGAACACATGGCAATCCATACTCCATACTCCAAAGTGACATGAGTTTCATATATTTCCGTTGGTCATTCAATCAATTGTATGTGCATTATCAATCATCCAATTGTAACAAATAGCACTCGGAAGGAAGAAAAGTAAGATTGGGAGATATGCTCATTCTCATGAACTAAGGAAAGAGCAGATAATAATAATAATAATAATAATAATAATAATAATAAATCACAAATTTCAAAAGGGGTAGGGGCATTAGGGGCCTTGGCTAGCCATGTTGAGGTTTTTTTTTTTCCTAGTTGGTACTCACACACACATGCCTCCACTGAGGTTCGAACCCCTAACCTCCCTTTGGGAAGTAGGGCCCTTAGCTAGCCATGTTGAGGTTTGTGAGAGCAAGATGACAAAATCAGAATATATGAAGACGTTGAAGAAAGCAATTTTAATACAAATATTGAGATGATATCTACCTCTCTTATCTGTGGTTCAAACCCCATATCAAGCATTCTATCAGCCTCGTCTAAAACGACAAATGAAATTCTAGAGAGGGAAGTGTTTCCTTGTTGTAAGTGATCAATAAATCTTCCAGGAGTAGCAACTACTATATTCACTCCTGCTCGTAGCTCAGACCTCTATCAAGCCATTAAAACAACAGAAGTCCACCAGAAAGAAATATTAGTAGAAAAGAATTTGAAGAAACTTAACGGGAAAACAATACACTACTGGCACAAGGAAAAGACAAAAAATTAACAAAAAAAACTTAGAAGTTTTCTTTAAATCTACTTGCCGAAAATGATTTCAATCTCACAAGAAGTGATATGACATTTATTCTTTATGCACCATGACTAGAGGATTTCACAAACAACAAATTAAAGAATTCATCAAGCCAAGGTTTGTCACCTGCTCAGCAATGTTTGTTCCACCAACAATTATCGCAGTTCTGAAGGACTCCAGAGATCTACTAAAAGCCTTAACCTAGAAAGATGGCAAACGGCAGCTTAACATGATGATTAATATTAATATTTATATCTAAAATATCTGTATCTGCTTATTAACATACAACAAGTCTGATCTAATATCAATTATAAATTCATTATACAAATCATGACTGATATAAAAATTCATGTCTCGCTATTGATCATAGAAGCCCAAAGTATATAACAACTGTGTGTATTATTTAGTAATTGTAGAGATCGAAAACTAAAAAGGAGGAAAAGTATCCTGAATTTGATCGAGGAACCTAAACAAAAAAAGTAGCAGAATAAACAATATCCTGTACAAAATAGAAAAATGCAAATAGACCCACCAAATATTTTCATTTAGGCAATGGAAATATATATATATATATATATAAAATAAAAAATAAAAATAAAAAAATAAAAAATCATTCTCCCCATGTGTAACGACCCACTCCACCACATAGAATGATATTGTCAGCTTTGGGCCTGAGCCCGCACAGTTTTGCTATTGGGCTTTACCCCAAAAGGCCTCATACCAATTGGAGATGACACACTTACATATAAGCACTTCACCTTTACTCTACCCAAGCGATGTGGGACTTGTGCACCCGTAGCTCACCAGTGTGGTAGCCTGATAGTGTCTCTTGCACTCGCCCACGGCACACCCGTCCACAAGGTCATCACAATCCACCCCCTTGGAGGCCCGACGTCCCCATCGGCACACTTCCGGTTGGGTCAGGCTCTGATGCCAAAGTCACGTAAGAGTTCTGAGATAGGTGAAAAGAAACCGCGACCGCAGAAGTAAGAGGAAGAGATTATAAATGAAGAAGTGAGAATTTATTAATATGATTATTTATTTTTCTCTCTTTAGCTTTTGGCAAAGGAATAAAATAGAGGTTTAGGGTTACTTATTAATTGTTGTTAAGCATTTTTTTTTTTTCTTTGAACATTTGGGTTGTTCTTCGCACTTGACATAAATAAATTTGGATTTATAAGTCATGTAAATTCATTGATTATTATTGAATGGTTGTCATTATTGTTTTTTTTTTTTATAAGTGAAAAAGTTAGACGGCTTTTATATTATTATATATGATTGCATTTTAGAATTAGGGTGATTGGAAAGAAAATTTAATAGGGACAAACCAAAGTAAAAGGATAAATTGTTGGCTTATATGTGAGGGAGAACTCAAAATGTAGGAATGGATATCGAAAGTTCTATTCCAATAGGTGTTATCCCAAAGTATAAACCAAGAAAGGTTTCTTGTGTACGAGATTGGCCTCTATTTTGTGGACCCAATTCTAACCCAGTTCCTCTCAAGGAAATGAAAAGTTGAAGTGGATGATCGTGAAGAGGATTTTGAGAAGACGTCTCATGACATTGAATAAAGGTATGCAAATTTCGAGGACGAAATTTCTTTCTAGGAAGGTAGAATGTAATACCCGCAATTTGTGTATAATTATATTTTTATATATGTGTATCGTTATTTAATTAATGAAATACTTGAGATAAGGGATTGTCTTTTAAATTTGAAGAGAATCCTAGTTTATCTCAACTACTATTTATCACTCTATTTATATATTACACGATATATCAGTAGTAAGATGATACATACGGTATTCTATAAAAAAGGAGAGTAAAAAAGATAGAGAGATCTGACATTGTGCCTTCAGCAGTAGTCGGAAAAAGGGACGGTGGTCGGGCATTTGCGTAAGAAGGAAAGATTAGCATATTCCAGGCAAGTTAATCTTGCTTTATATTTTTATATATATTTATAACTTGATTTATAGAAAAATAAATTCTTAGGGAATTAATCTGTCATGTTGTAATGAATTTTAGCCAAATATTTGATTGAAATTATGAACTTGAAGAGCAAATTATTATATGATCATGTGATTGTTGAGTTACTGTATAGTAATCTAATCAAATGAAAAATGAATTGGTAGATGTAGTTAGGTTATATCTATATATATATGTATATATATATACACACACATTCATACAGGTTCTAATATATGTAACCCACGTGCAATTAATTGGTGTACTTAGAATATTGTTTTTGTCTATGCTTAATTATTCAGATTGAATGAATGTTGATAGAAAGTACTCACATGTGTTTGACTTGTATTGCTACTGGATTACGAAATTACTGACCATAAGTAATGGGAACCATTATTTGTGACTTGATATAAGAGCATAAGATTACTTGTATTCAGACTATATGCATAGGTTCTG
>JAOTQH010000001.1:7078612-7089227 GCA_025631255.1 Cornus kousa | reverse complement strand
GAGTTGATTAGTAACTCCTCTTGGGTGCAAACAATTCCTTGGGTGGGGGTGGGGGTGGGGGTGGGGGTGGGGGTGGGGGGAGGGTTTTGGTGGTGTGTGCGAGTATCAACTAAGGAGAAAAAAAAAAAAAAAGTTGATTAGTAATACCTTTTCATGCTGATATGTGCACATATTCAATTTGTTATTTATTATGTTAAAATAGGAATACCTGGTTTAAAAGATTCACTTCTGCAAGAATTCGGCATTCGCGTGGTGACTTATGATCTTCCGGGTTTTGGGGAAAGTGATCCGCATCCAAAGAGAAACCTTGAATCATCAGCTCTTGATATGTTACATTTGTCATATGCTGTGGGTATTACTGACAAGTTCTGGGTGGTGGGATACTCGGGAGGAAGCATACATGTTTGGGCTGCACTCAGATACATCCCTGATAGACTTGCAGGTATTTGCTCTTTTTCGTCTGCATTTCTGTTCATTTGTCATGTTCATGCTGAATACTGCTCTGAAATGGTTGCTTAGGATCAGCACAACTACATTTGCATCAGCCGATTTTTTTGTGGAATAAATTTGGCTGTCATTAGGTTATCTTGGTATTGTGTTGTTCAAACAGTTAGAACCAATACATTCGTTTTCTTTCCCTCAGTATATGATTTGTTTTGGTACAATTATGGACAAGAATTCTGGTTTCTTAGTTTAGGGTTCAATATGGCACTCATACTTGCAATAAATGAATATTTGAAAAATTGTACTTAATGATCTATTAAGAGAATGATCCTCTCACTATTACTTATAAAAGCTTTTGAATAAATGAATGGCATGTGTGCAGCCAATTCCAGATGCTTTAATGAGGGTGTAAAATAGCAGTTAAACTCTGAAGCTTGCAAATTCTTAAAAAGGATAAAGCCTTTAGTACACCATTATATTGGAATGGGTTATCCAATTCATACGTTATTACGTGATTTTATCATGCTACAATCCAATAATGTTTTAGCGGTTAAGGAATGACGATATATTTTTGTTTGACTGAAAACACGTATGGCAGTGTGCAACTGCAGGACTGCTGCCAAGCGTGTGTAAGAGATTTTTCAAATGTGTTTTAGGCAGGATGGATAATGAACTGATTTTTATTATATTAGATGAATTAGTCTCTAATCCAATTTTGACCAAATTTTCAGGTGCAGCAATGGTTGCTCCAATGGTTAATCCATATGAACCAAGCATGACTAAGGGAGAGAGGTCTAGAACCTGGGAGAAATGGACACCAAGAAGGAAACTGATGTACATTTTAGCTCGCAGATTTCCTAGATTACTTTCTTACCTCTACCGCCGAAGCTTTTTGTCAGGAAAGCATGGTCAAATAGATAAGTGGCTATCGTTGTCACTTGGAAATTGGGTGAGCTATCTTGGCTACTTATCACTGAGCTATACCAACTTATGTCTTTAATACATTCTTATACAATAGTCTTCTAGTCGTTTATAAATTTTGATTGAGGAGATATATTTTATAGTAATAAAATATTAGTAACAAAATCATTACAAAAAATCAACTGACAATTTGGTTTAGGAACACTGATGGTGTTGGCACAGCTAACAAAACATGGCAGGTGCTTGTACTGAAGGGGAATTGTTTATATATATACACACACACATAGATGTATATATGCATATTCATTTTATGGTTCTTAGTGAAGACATTGTTGATTTGTCTAGGATAGAGTTTTGATAGAGGAACCAAAGTTTGAAGAATTTTGGCAGAGGGATGTGGAGGAATCAGTGCGACAGGGAAATGTAAAACCATTTGTGGAGGAAGCTGTCTTGCAGGTTTCGAATTGGGGTTTCAGACTTGCAGACCTTAAAATACAGAAGAAACACCGTGGTAAAGGCATCATCCAGTGGCTTAAATCTATGTACAGTCAGACAGACGAAGAATTGACGGGCTTTCTTGGCCCAATACAGATCTGGCAGGTCAGTGGACGTCTTCCTGGTCTTGTTACTGAGTCACTAAGAGTAAGAGTTTAGGCAGTAGATGCTATCAAGATAATTTGGTATGTATACTCTTTATGTGATCCTCCCTGTCTTACTTCCCTGTTCTGTGTTTCTTGTATTTTGACCATGTTGTAGTGATCATGTAAGATCACCAACATGGAGATATATATATTGTCGGAGCTTGCTTTTCTTCATGCTAGATGAAATGATTGTGGCCACTCTCTTAAAGCAGGGTTGTAGTTTAAGGTGGTGAAGGGAAAAAGGAAAATGTTTGAAATCGCTTGAACACTGGGCTTACTTTCTTCAGTGTCTCAAGCATTTTCCCTTCCTTTTCCTACTTTCCAAGATTTAGACAGAGCTTAAGAAAATTATTTGCCGAAATGTTGTAAATTCTGGATGCATGGTGATATAGATTGCAGATAAAATAGTTGTTTGTTGTAAGCTACGCCTTCTGGAAACTATCTCAAGGCCAGAAATGGTGTAATGAGAATCAAAGACTTAGATATGTATTATATATGTCCTTCAGAAGTATTATCTGTTTCAAATGTCTGTTAAAAGTTATATTTATGCTGACTTCTCTCTTCTATTGTGAAATTTTCAATGCTGAACAGGGGATGGATGATATGGTGGTCCCACTGTCAATGACTGATTTCGTGCAGCGAGTTCTACCAAGTGCTATGGTGCATAAGCTCCGTTACGATGGCCATTTCAGCTATTTTTATTTCTGTGATGGATGCCATAGACACATTGTCTCTACACTTTTCGGGAACCCTCAAGGCCCGCTTGCTATTCAAGTGGATATAGATGATACTCACATCAAAGAAGATACTGAAGACACGGGAGATATAAACCTCGGCATTTCTGCCTCGGACTGATATCATTTTTGCAATTTGATTCGACGAATCCTGATGAATATACCATACGTTTGCTCCACCAACCGTGGAGCAAAAAGTTCTAAAATTAGTGTCATTAGTTTTACTTTTCAGTAATAATAGACCAATACCAGTTGATGGGTAGAGTATACTTGGAAACTTGTAGGAAGACACTTTGGCCGAAAAAAGAGAACACAATTCACTCTTGTCATATTCCTATTCACTGCAATATTATTATATAATGACTCCTGAGCTCAATTATGCTCAGTTTGGCTATTATCAGAAGTGTTAATGACCTGTGAATAGAAGATTAATTTTGTTTCTGGGAAACCAAGTTTTTTTTCTGCCCAAAGTTTTGTTATTGGCCAGGAATTTAGCAGAAAGAACATTAGTAGCCATTGATTTAAGCCGGTTCTGCGTTCTCTGTACTCAGGGCTGAGATATCATGAGGATCATAGTATGTCAAGCTTATTTTGAACGAATTTAAGTAACTTCTTTTGTTAATCCCGTAGAGTTTTAAGTTTAAACACATAACATTGCTCTTATAGAACCTTCGACCTTCTATTTTGGATGGTACTTTGATGTTGCTTTTACCGGGAATGATACAATATATAACAACTAAAGTTTAAAGAAGGTATTTCAAAGAGAGATTCAAATTTAAGCAGAGATTGAAGTTAAAGATTTTATTACGATTTTATTGCTCCAACCCCAAGCAAATTCAAATCCGCAGATCAAACTGTGTTGCTTCTTTGCAATTGAGGACCATTTCTTCCTTCAACTGGGACCAGCAGATTAGATCCAAAACCATTAGCAACTCTGTTCCTTCCGTAGATTGGAATCAATTCTCGGCCATCCTCGATGTCTTCATCGATGGCTGTTGAACCCTCCTTGCACGGTGGCCTGATGAGCCACGTGAGGTCACATATTCCGGCATTGTGGGACAAGATGATCACAAAGGATAGGAGCAGCTGAATGATCCATGGGGCAGTGGCGAGAATTGTGCCGGCAATGGCGAAGATTTCGACGTAAACGAGTTGTTGGGTGTTGGCGGTGGCGAGGCGGAAGAGGAATGCACCAAGGATGGTGATCCAGAGAGAGTGGATTAGGATTGAGCGGAGGCTAAAGCCTTTGGTGTTGGACTGTTTGGCCTTCATTTTCTTGGGTTTTGTGTTGGAAATGAGAGGGAAACCTTTTTAAATTGAAGTTTGGTTTTGTCAAGAGTTCCATTCAATTGCAAAGACTATCCTCTGAATTTAAAAAGAAACACTCTAATCCAATTCGGAGTATATGTCAATTTCAAAAAGCTTTTAAAAAAATTATTATTAAATTTATGTAAATTTATTACTTTTACACTGGGAAATAAGGTTTTGTTGTTGTGTGGTTACAACGTAAAACCGTATAAAAAGTAGGTAATCTATTTACTCCATATTGCATTTTGCAATTTATCCAGAATTTACAATTTTTGTATGGAGATGGATCAAATTGAAAGACATGTTTTTTGTTTTTTTTGCCACCAGCAAAGCTGGATTTTTTTATTGACAGTGATAAGAATGTAAAATTTAAATCACATTTCTCTTTTAGACGTGCTATAATGCTTTTACATTTGTTTTTCATAGAAAATTAAAATTCAATACAAAAATTCGTTTGTACCATCTCCTAAAGCCGATAAAGACTAGGGAAAAATTTATTAAAAAGTTATTTGGTTCTTTAAAAAAAATTAAATAAAAAAAAAATAGATGGACAACATAGGGTGAAGAATTTGGATTTTTTTCCTTTTTTTTTCTTTTTCTTTTTTTGCTATTAACAAGAAACAATTCTCACCACTTACTTTAAAAAATAAAAAAATACCAACGAGTGCACAAGACATTTATAAAAAAATTTGATAGAATGTAAAGTAAATCCCTTGTAACAACACCGACTCAAGTTAATTACAATAAATTAATGTCACTATTCCACCATGACAATAAATTAATGGCACCATTCCACCCATGATCTCCGTCCTTAAGCCTGTTAGTGTTACAGGGTAGTTTTGTTTCCTATGGTATTCTAATAGGAGAGTGATAAGGTATAAATGGGTAGATATACATAGGTGGATATACAATATTATTTAACAGTTTTTTTGATAAATGGGCAAGTGCTCACTCGTTACAATTGATATCAGAGTTAGACCCAATCATTGATCTGGTGCCACGCCAAGCGCCCGGTCCAGAAGGCATCCTGGTGAACCATCCGGATAGCAAGGTGGTCCAATCGCAACAAGGGCGTTGCGAGTTCAGGTGGGGAAAAATGTTACAAAGAGAGATTTGTCTCGTATCGAATCCGGATGGAAGAGTGATTGGGTATAAATAGGTGGGTATGCAGCACTACTCAACAGTTTAAATCTTTGAATAAATGGGAAAGGGCCCACTTGTAACAATTAGGTAGTACAAGTATTGAAAAATTAGTAAGAAATTTTTTTATCGATATTGGTCATCTTCTAGTAGTTTAATTATTCTAAAATTTCAACTGGTGACTTGTCACTATAGGGACTCAAACCCTTATCAGTCCATTTGGGAGGTTAAGGAGATACAATTAGGCCACAAAACTTTTATGTTGTCTTTAGTATGCAGAAATGAAATGGAATAGAAGGGAGAATGGAATGAGAATGGGAATAGAAATGGAATGGTCATTCTCATTCTATTATTTATTTGAAAATATGAAATATGTTGGAATTGAATGATAATAATCATTCTAGTATTTGATTTGACTACTTTAAAATTTAGAATATAATGAATTTCAAATTAAAATTTTCAAAATACCTCTCTTATTAATAAATAAATTAAATTAACAAAATAATATTCTTCTATAATTTTTTTAAAATAAATGGTGGATGGCGGTGACGATGGTGGTAGAGGTGGGAAGTGGTAGTGGTGGAGTTGGAAGGCGGCGATGATAGTAATATGGTGGTGGAAGGAGATAGTAGTGTATGTAGTTGCTAGTGGAAGGTGGCGGTGGTAGAAGGTGGCGATGGTGGAAGGCAATGAAGGTGACGGTGGCGGTGGTGGAAGGCAGTGAAGGTGGCGGTGGTGGAAGGCAGTGGTTGTGGTGAAAGTTGGTGGCGACGGTGGTGGTGTTGGTTGCAACAGTGGTGAAAGTTGGTTGCAACAGTGGTGGAAGGTTGTGATGGTTGAAGGCAGTGGTAGAAGGCAGTAACGGTGGCTAAAGGCGGCGGCAATGGTGGTGGTGGAAGGCGGTTGCAATGGTGAAAGTCGGTGGTGGAGGTGGAAGGCGGTGACAGTAGAATGTGGTGGTGGTGGAAGGCAATGGTGGTGATTTTTAGACTTTGAACATGATGGTTTTTTAGGAAGTTGATTTTTTTTAAAAGTATTACTTGGGAATGGAATGGTATTCCATAGGTTTACAATGGAATGACCATTCTCACTTTTAATTTTATATTAAGCAAAATAATTTTATCAAATATATATTAAGGGACATTTTCATTGTAATAACATCACTTTGCAACAAAATGGATAGTTAAGGGATTTATGTTAACTTTTTTCTAGGGGTTTCTTGTCATAAATTGAAAGTAGATAGGAGTATTATGCAATTTGTCCTATACACAACAAAATTGAGAAAGAAGAAATTTATATATAAGAAAATTTGAATTGTTTCATGAAGTCCAGGGTAAAAATTACTGGTGAAATAATTTGAAATTGTCATGTCCAAATGGGGCGCACGTGTGCCCGATCCATTAAGAAAGTGTAGGTTATATCAAAGAGTGAGCTAGGTAACCAATGGTTAAGGAGTCTCAATGAGTGAGTTGTAAACTCGGAAGTCCTTTGTATAGTTCTTCTACATTGCCAAATTACATGTTTTTGAATACTCGCATCAAAATGGTAGTTTGACTTTTTGATTGAATATAGGGTAAATTGTACTACCGCCCTTTGAGGTCAGGTCAAATCTCATATAACTTGACATTTCGGTTATTATCAGTTACAAAATGACTACACTACCCTCATGTATAAACATTAAATAATCTACACTACCATATGATCGACATCTCCTACATGACCAAACATGGAAGAGATTAAGCGAGAACTGGTTGCAGCTGCCGGTTTTGGTGACGATGGTGCCAAAAACCCATCAAAAAGCGAATAAAAACAATCATCTTATGATTCCATTTCATTAATTTATTGTTGAAATTCCTATTTATTTCATATAACTCCTGAATTCCTTATACTGAGACTGTATATTTAGGTCTTATATATAATTGTTTACTGCTTAGTTTGTTTAGAATTTGTGGCGACCTTGTGGGCAGGTGTGCAGTGGGTGGGTGCGAGGCACTGGTAGGCTACCACACTGGGCGAGTTACGGGTGCACAATCCCACATCGCCTGGGTAAGGGAAAGTTAAAGTTCTTATATGTGGTAGTGTTATCTCTAATTAGTATGAAACTTTTTGGGGTGAAACACAATAGCAAAACCGTGCGTACTCAGGGCCAAAGTGGACAATATCATACCATGTGGCGGAATGGGTCGTTTCATTTAAGGCCAAATCATTTCAGCCTCAATTGCCTCTATCTCTGGTCTCATTCTTAACTATCTCTTTCTGCAACTGCAAACTACAAAATCTACAAGAATCAGAAGTTCAAAACCCATAAATTTCAGTTTATCTATCTCTCTGCAATAATCAAAAGTTCAAAATCCATTATCCATATCAAAACCTATACTGGCATATCATTTCAGATCGTTCAAAAAATCAAAACCTATATCTTTTAGTTTCCATCGCCTGCTGTTCCATTTTGGGTTCGCTGTTCGCAAGCTTCAGCCGCTGTTTCTCAACTCTCAAGCTTGCCCCCCTCTCTCTCTCCAATTGCTACTGCTAACTTGTATGTATGGGTTTTGTTTTAAATGTTTTTCTAAATCAACTAATTAAGGTCTGTAATTCTTGTTTTGCAAACTTAGTTTTGTGTAAGGGTAAATTTAGAATCAGAAATAATACATCAAGTCTCTTCTTTTCTTTCCTTTTATTTTTGAGAGGATAAGAAAGTTACTATTTAATCCTTATAATATCCTTCCAAAATCATTCATTTCCTTCTAATCATTTATGTCAAGCACAATTTTTTAATCACCCTCCATCACCATACTAACCTTTAGATTTAAAACGATATACTAGTAATATATTACTCCATCCGTCCCACTTTAAATGTCGACTTCAGGGTATGTTTCTTATTCATGGTACACATGGTCGTGTTTTATTTGATACGGGTGTTACACATTTATTCGTATCTAAGTCATTGCCTATTCAGGTCATTTTTCCTCGAAAACCACTTGATATGTAAGCCCAATATGACTTGTGCTCCAAAAACCCTTAAAACCTTATTCTTATTCCTTTTTAGTTGCCCAAACCCATAATAACAAACTATGATGATCAAAGTTTATAAGAGAAACGCTAAGATTATAGAATTCAACCCCAACTTTTGAATTCATTGTACCTAAAGGACCAGTATTGAAATGAAAATCCCTTGAAAGAAGAAAACTGGCCCATATGGCCGAATGCTCATTGGTAGTCTTCTTGGTGGTTCACTTAGAATGTACTGATGTCAATTTTATTCTGAAATTTCAGAATGTTTAGCACTAGGAGAAGGATGTGGTCCGCGATGAAAGCAAAGAAGGACTCAAAGAAGAGGTACGAAGATGTATCACAATCTGCGACGACAGTTTTGGTGGTAGGGCATGAAACGGGATGTTTCACAGTTTGTAGCTCGATGCCTTACTTGCTAACAAACAATAACAGAAACACAAACACAAACAAATCACATCACAACACAACACAAACACAAAAACAAATATAAACACGACATGAATTGCGTTATCAACACAGTTAAGCAAGGTTTGAAATAATCCATACAACATATAAAATCTTTGATGGACCACCGATAAAAATCAGCATGGCCAAGAAAGAATCGAATTTACCTCATCGAAGAAAAATCAAGATGAAAGTTTATCTTATGCCTCAATCATATGATGTGTGGTACACTACCACTAAGGGAGTGACTGTGTTAAATGAAAGATTGTTTTCTCACCACCCATGAGTCTGATTACTTTGAACGATAAGAATTCAAAGGTACGAATAGAAACGAACTCGATATCGAACCCAATTCTCAACACTGAGTGTGCTTTTGCCAAACCTCAGGGTTGTGGCTGTACTTTACCCAATTATATATGTGTATACCGGCGCAGAGTTATGTAAATATATAAGTAACTTATATATATATCTCCGGGCGTGTGATATGCACTATAATATATTATAAGGGTGTTTTTTTACCTTTACCCTAAAAATTATTATTGTTTTGAATCTGAACACCCATTTGTTGTTATGTAAAAAAGTACCCTAAAAATTATTATTGTTTTGAATCTGAACACCCATTTGTTGTTATGTAAAAAATGGGTGTTCAAATTCAAAACAATAATAATTTTTAGGGTAAAGGTAAAAAACACCCTTATAATATACTTATAGTGCATATCACACCCCCTCCGGGCAAATCCCAAGCGCTGTTTTGCTTCTTCCGGGCGATTTAGAGGAAGAAGTATACGTGGACTTTCCTCCGGGCTTTGTTAATTCCTCTAAAAGAGGTAACGTATGCAGATTGAGGAAATCCTTATATGGACTCAAGCAATCACCAAAGTTGGTTAAAGTGCATTTTTGAAGTGAAACTTGATGCCAAATGAATACGGGATTAAGCCCGTTAGGAAGCATAAGCGCAAGCAGCATGTCCATCATTGATCTTTGATCCGGATGGATTTCTTGAAATTCAGTTAGGGAGTTCAATCAATATTTTGTCCTATCATTGGAAACAAATGGGAAGAGACGCAGATGGAGTGCATTTTCATAAAATTTTAAAGTGGGACAGAGATACTCCTAGGTAATACGTTTAGTAATAAAATTTTATAGTTTTTTTTGGATTAAAAAATATTACAAAAGATTTTCCAACTCAGCAAAGGGTCGCTTAAATCGTACGGCTATAGATAGTGCATCAAACTAACTCGCGATACACCGAATCCTACACTGCCTCTTCTGAACCGGTCTTTCCTCACCTCCGTACCTACACTAGACTACACACTATAAATGTATCGACTGTAAACACAGGCGGCAAATCGCTAGAACGCGCCGTGTGTTAATCGCTACGAAAACAACTCCTTCATTCATCCAATGCGAGCCTTCTTTTTCTGCCCTCAAAAAGATTTGATGAAAACAGCCTCAAGGCGGTGCTCTGCACCCTCCACCAAATAACATTTCATTTTCTAATTTTATCACCCAACCCTCCTCTCTCTCTATATATATAACACCTTGAATGTCGCAGAGAGTTGTTTGCCTTTTCACACTCGTAGTTTCACATTCTCCTTCTCATTATTCTGCTTCTCTGAGTTCCAGAACCTTCTTCTTTCGCTCTCCGATCAACCTTTCTCGTTCCCTCAGATTATCCACCCCACTCTCTCGTTCAACCATGCCGCAAAAACAGGTACCAAACACGCGCGCTCACACGCATATTAGGGCTATTAGTCATCGTTTCTGTAACAAGTATCGCAGTGGAACAATTTTATTTTCAGATTGTTGCTGATTGATTTATCTTTCTTGGCATGTTTTTCAACTCATAGAATAAATTTTTCCTTATTATTGCCCGAACATCAGAATCATTTTTAAATATATGTATGTGTGTATATATATTTAGGGCGATTATACAATGTTGTCTTTAAGTTTGATGATTCATTGATTAGT
>JAOTQH010000001.1:7050059-7061782 GCA_025631255.1 Cornus kousa | reverse complement strand
GTATTGTTCCATGAGATAATTCTTGAAAAATCGCATGAGAAATATGAGCATGCTTTATAAAAAGAGATCTTCATAAGAGTAAACGAATCTATAAAAGATACTTGCTATATTAGCCTTCCTCAACTCAATGCTTCTTTAGTTTAATAAATATGTAAGCAATTCATTATTCAGATTTTATATATTTTAAAATCTCTGGAAAAAAAAACTCAAGATTAAGCAGTGAAAATTTTAATTATTGAATTTTAAGTGTTAAACGTATTAATCTAAAAACCTATTTAATAATATCTTAAAATTCATTAAGATTATTTATTAATACAAAAGCTGAAATCTAAATATTATACCTATTACACTTTTGCCCTCAATATCTTGTACTCGTAACATTCTTTATATCTGTAATATAAAAACATTTTAAAACAACCAATTTCACTAATGAAATATATTAATTTAACAATGAATATTAATGTCAAAAATGATTATAATAATTATTAATTCAAACTTAAATAATGTGCATTGTTTTAAAATTAAATGTCTCAAAACTGTTAAATTAAGTTAAACATATAAAATATTAAATTCGATAAACAAACGAATCATTTACAATTTGGTAAAGTTAACCATTTAAAGTAAAGTTGAGAAATTAACCTAGAGATCTTTGAGTGTACGAAGGAGGAGGAATAAAATTTAATACAATTTTCTAAAATGAGAAATCTTGACAGAATATCTAAAAAGACTTGTAAGAATCTATTCTAAATTCTTCTAGATGTTTTTATGAAATATCTAGATATCGAAAAAATAATAAATAATTATAGATTTTTTTAGAAATAAAAAATAAAAGATGAAAATGAACTATAAATAAGTTGCTCATAAACCAAGCTAGCAAGAAAACATAACATTACACATAAGCCATGTAATGGTCTGGGGTGTAAATGATCCACAATTATTAAATATTTCTTTTAACACATCTGAATCAATTGTTATGTATTTGTTAAACTATTCACAATTACAAAATATTATGATTTTACCAGGTATTGAAAATCGTGTTAAGGGAGACTTTAATAAATAGTCATTTTGTCATATTCTTCTTCATATTTTTGTTGTTTTATTCTTACCATTCTTCGATATAAATCCAATATAAATCACTGTGTTTAACTTTTAATATAAATTACTGTGTTTAACTTTACTATATATATATATATATAACTTTTTTAAAATGTTAATCATATTCTATTTAAATACAAAAACAAATCATAAGCAAGAACAAAGAGAAATAAATTCAAATATTTTATGTGCAACGATTGTTGGAGAGAAAAAGTAATGAAAAAAGTTGAAGACGACAAGAAATTTTCAAGAAGAAGTTGAAGATGATAGGAAATTTTCAGGTCGCATATTTATTCAAGTATTACTTAAAAAATACTCTTCGATTGGATGGAATTGGAGTATTATAATTGAAATTTGTAAAATTTGAAAAAAATAACTAAAAAAAATTACATCAAAATTTTTTCAAATTCCAATTATATATATGCAACCGAACACACCCTCAACTTTTTAGTTCTAAGTGCTGAAATATGAAACAGACCCTTGAAAATCTTTATAAAAATGGTTTTTGAAATATTTGTTCTTTTTTATTTGAATTTGCAGTGAAAATTCATGGTAGTTTCTTCAATAGAATTTTATCATAATTTCGGTAAAAAAAAAAAAAAAAAGACACAACCTTTTTAGATCCGTCTTTGAAAATATTTTTTATTGATTTTTTGGATCCGTCTTTGAAAATATTTTTTATTGATTTTTTTTTTTTTTTTTTTTTCGAGAGAGAGAGAGAGAATTTCATTTGCAAACACTATTAAACAAACCCTTTTGCCTCCAAACACAATATAAAAGATATATATATATTATCATAGTTGGGAAATGTACTTCATTTTGTTTAATGCTATTGAAGTGGATTTCTTTTCTGTGGATCTCTTTATTACAACAAATTCAGTCCAGCTTAGATAAATTCACATACACATAAATCTAATCTTTTAACACGAAAAAGCACAAGAATTTTGGAATTAAATTGGTGGTCTAACAATGGACGCAGTCAAAATGTGCTCTTAGTCAAAATTGTAGGCATGGTTAATTCGGAAATAAATATATAAATTAATGATTTGGATTTAAATAATTTCATCAAAAAATATTAACATTGTTGCACAAATAGTGTAGAGTCTTTAACCCTTAAGACTATGCAGAGAGTGAAGTGACATTAAAACCGGTTCATAAATTATTAAAAATTATCACTCAAGCTCAGCTCATAAATGATTAAAAATGCAAATATAAACAAAATCACTCAATTTTGTAGTCGTGATTCTACTACTTTGGACAAACCCGAACACCTTTGGACCCAATGATCTAAATATTTATTATCTAAAATTATATCTATGTCGGTACTTACTTTCTAACACTTCAAAGTAAGAAATAGTGTTATACACTCATTCATGTATACACTCAATTAGGGATGATAATTTCTTCTTATCGGTGGGTTTCTGTCCCGCCCTGTCCCTTCTCCAATGGGGCAAATTTGGTAGCCTTTGAATGGGTATGATAAAATAATTGAAACCTGAAATAGATTTTAGGCAGGGCCGGATTTAGTGATGAACTCTCTCTTGACCCCGCCCTGATTATATGTCATTTTAAAAATTAATATAAAATAATAATATTCACTACTTAGTAATGTAAAAGTTGGGCAAACTTATTTATTAATCCAATTTGAATACATTGAGCTACTTTATTATTTATTTTTTTTTGGATGGTAAGCTACTTTGTTTTTACAAAATAATAAAAATGGTATAACTCGCTCTGTCCCGCACCCGCCCCACAATTACGTGAAACTGAGTTAGTAGTACTTTATCTGTCAGAATAAAAGAGAGATGATATTGCAATTACAAACTCGTTTTAAGAATAAAAACGAAATTGATATGAAGAATTTTTTAATAGATGAAATAGAATTTAATCAACTTCACCCGTGGTCATCCCTACACTCAATTTTTTCCCATTTTATTTCTATACGAAACAAGAGCCGCTTTGTTATTCAACTCAAACTAGCGAGTTGGTCCAAGTCTCAACACGGTACATTGAAATTAAATGACCCGGCCCTTACCCGAATTTGTAACCGGTCAGTGAAAGTGGTTACCAAATTCGGTAAATAACGAAGACTATGAATAGAGAAAAGAGGAAACAAATAGAGAAAATTCGAAGCTGCGATGAAAAACAAATACAATCTTCGATCCCTAATTCTCATATCATTTCTTCTTCTGTTGAGTCTGATAGTAATCACAAGAGCTGATGTTATAGCCCTAACAGCTGATACTTTCAATGACAAGGTAAATTTCACACCATCACCAAACCCTAATTTATCTGTTATCCAAAGATCCAGTTTTCCTTCTTATATTTAATTTTTTTATAATTTATTAATTTTGTGCTAAGGTACATTTTGGATCATGCACTGAATTGGTGTTTTGCATTGTTGATTTGGTGTTTTGCTTGAAGTTAGTATCTTTGAATCTTTGATTGTAGTTCTGTAATATATGTCACAACCATGTTAAGTACTTAAAACCCTTGACTTTGGGTATGTATCATTAATCTTTGTATGTTGCTATTCCCTATGAATTGCTGGTTTAGTGCAGTTTGTTCCAGTATACAGGGAGGCAGTGACGGACCCAGAAATTTTGCTGAGGGGGGCGCCATTAAAGAACCATAAGACCAAAAAAAAAAAAAAATCGAAGATAAACCTTTTAAAAACCAAATAATAAGTACAAAACATAATTTTGATTGATATATTTTCGTGTGTCATATTTACAATCATTCTCTATGAATTTTTATATTAAGAAAAATTTTCATACAAAATTTAAGAAAAAAACTACTTATATTTGACACCAGAATGGATGTATGCTTGTATTCTAGTCTATCTCTTAGGCCGAGAATACTATTTGAGGTTAAAAAATTTCAATGGGGGCAGCCTCCCCCACTGGGCACCACATAGGTCTGGGCCTGCTGGGAGGGAATTGTAATGGCTTTCCTGGCACAGAGTCATGTACAACTGTACTAGCCCCTCCGGGATCAATTTTTGGCAATTTGGTTTGGTGGCGTGTTGTTTGAATGATTAAGGAAATGAGGTCTGGTAATAGAAGCGGGCAGTCCCCATTCAAAAAGATTCTATCTAGTCTGCCCAGATACAATGATAACCAGTTTGATTTTAGCTGCAAATCAATTTGCTGTCATTGAAAGCCCCGTTGAATAATTCACACGTGCAAATCATATCTTGAAAGTTCATCACTTTCAATAAAGGCATTGAAGTCGGGAGGCCAACCCCAAATATTTCTGATGGATCCACATTTACATTAAAGTCCCCCTGCTAGCCATGGGGGTTTAACAAAATCAAATATGCAAATAACCATCTAGATAAATTTTGGTGGTGTTATAATGAAGAGCGTTATAATTGGTTTGAAAGAGCATTTCTGGAAATTTTGCCCATTCACATAAGAGTAGCAACTGGATGTTGACAACTGGGTTATGCACCTAAGGTTATGACTCGTGTGCAATATAGATTTTATCAGTATAACACAACTGTAGTATTTTTGTTTCCCCAGAACTTTATTACAATTGTAGTATCAGCATGAGCAGGTTGCCATTTCAAATAAAATGTGTAGGAATTGTTTGTCACTCAATTTTTGAAGGGAATGTATGTACCAATCTTGCACCAATTCCATCGTTTTAATATTTGTTGACACCACACTTATTACTTGCCGTGTACGTGTTTTGTTTAGGTGAATGAGAAAGACACGGCGTGGTTTGTGCAGTTTTGTGTTCCTTGGTGCAAGCACTGGTAAAATTTCCAGCTTCATCAGATATATGAATGTGCTAGATTTTTAGTATTATTAATGTTGTTCTTTTATTTATAAATGAAACAAATTTCAGTAAGAATTTGGGATCATTGTGGGAAGACCTAGGGAAGGCAGTGGAAGGGGAGGATGCGATAGAGATTGGACAAGTTGATTGTGGTGCGAGCAAACCAGTATGTACCAAAGTTAATATTCATTCATATCCTACATTCAAGCTCTTTTATAATGGAGAAGAAGTTGCAAAATACCAAGGTAAAATTTGAACTTCATTTGTCTAGAAGCTGGTTTGTTTGGTGTTTTTCTAAATTCATACCATATACAAACAATGCTTGCATATCACTTTTTTATTTGAATTTTTTCACGACAAATGACTATATGTGTTCTTTTACTTTCTGGTTTTAACATGGTACTTTCCTATTAGTTGAACTGGCTGTACTTTTCTTATATATAATTGTCATGCCAATTAAATGTGTGTCTTAAATCCTATTTATAGGGACTCGCTTGCTTGACCTTTTCCACAAAGAGCATTCACAAAGACATAGTTCAACATATGAACTTGTACATTGCAGACTGGGCTAATTATAGTGCTCGAATGTAGGCTATTGCCTTTGTATGGTTTTGCTTGAGGGCATGTAAAACGGAATCGAATTGGCATTGTTATATTGATTAATAAATTATTTCATTAATCAATGTATATGTGTGCCTTCCTTTTTTTTTCCTTCTCTCTCTCTCTCTCTCTGATTTTTTTGTTCATGTATGTTGGTCTCTGGTTCATGGTGTGTGTCCTTTACTGGCTTCTCACATAGGTCATATTCTTGTGCACCACCAAGTTAGTATTACCTTAGTCGTATGGTGTAATATCCAAAGTTCCCAAATATCTGGTTCCATACCTTGGTCTTCCTCTCCCTCTTCTGGCACCTTCGGTTTTTGACTTTTCACCAACTTAACGTGACTGGTGGCATGAAAGTAGACTCTAGAAACCCTATAGCCCCCTATCAAAGAACTCTCTCTCTCGCTTATTTACTTTCTTCTCATTTTCATTGTCCTCATTTTTTTTTCATATAGAGTTTTTTTTTTCCCAAAATATAAATCCCTACCAATCAAATTGCTGTTAGCCCTGCCATTGTTAGTCCCAATTACAGATTAATAAATAAAACTCAACAATAGATGATGTATCTAAATTTCTGCAGTAACTGTTTAAATTATCTTCTAAACTTTGTGCAAGCAGCGGAAATTGAAAATTGTGGAATAATTTATTGGAATTGTCTTAAAATCTTTGCTTTATATGATTGAAATTGCTTTTGAAACCAGGAAACAATGGCATTATCCACTAGGCGCATTATTTTGACAGTTGACATCTATATATATTGTTTCTCATGATCTTTTTTGTATGAGAAGCATTTAACTGATATAGCATTCTTTGTTGTATAATGCTTTATATCACTGAATTTGTAGAGTTTTACTAATGGATCAGTTGATTTACCAAACTGACACTTGAATCAGGGCCCAGGGACGTAGAGTCAGTCAAAACATTTGCTTTGGAAGAAGCAGAAAAGGCAGCAGCAAAAACACAGATTGACAATGATAAAGAGTTGTAATTTTCTGTCAGGTAAACTTAAGATGTCCTCTATATGCTTTATAATGAATCTGTTTACATCTACATGTTCGTTCAAAATTCTTTGTAAAATGGTTACAGAAAGAATTTTCTACATTGGTATTTGTTTCCTTTTTAATTTCCTTTGCAAATGATAATGGTATGATAACATCACTGGCCGATTTATGAATATAATTTTTTATGTAGACACTTCAAAGATTTTCCAAGTAGTATGTTATTCAAAATTCAAAATTACTTGTGCAGTTTTGATGCTCCAAGTGGAAGCAGAATGGTCGTTAGCCCCCTAACATTGAAAGCAGGAAATCAACGAAAGGGACATTCTTGGTCGGTCATTGATTAGAAAATCCTAGCTGATATTTTGACAATGTTCCTGTTCTTTTTGTCCTGAGGGTTCTTTGAACAAGCGAATCCCGTTTTAACAGAACTAAGCTTTAGATGAGAGCATTTACCAAATGGATTTCTAATTTATCATGTTAATGAGAAATTTTGATATCAGTCTTCAGTGTGCATAATTCTGCACTGTGCTCTACCTGCAAAAGGTTCTGATATTATTGTTACAGGTTATTGAAAATTTATTATGAGATTATTGCGAGACCAATAGCTTAGCAAACTACTTGCCCTTAACTTTGGTTATAATGCTGTTGTCAATTCTGATGAAGGTAGAAGATGGTGATATTTTTGGTGTAATGCATTTATCAAGTTGAGTAATAATCATACCAGAACAATTTTCATTTTTATTTGGAGCTAGGTATCATTTTTTGGGATCCTTCAGGGTTGGGACCATTTGCAATAATGTCAGTATTTTACTGGGGACGGGAAAAGTTAGACTGTCATTTAAGTGGTATCCACACACACACACATATATATATTAACAGAAAAACAGATAATAAAAAAACCATAACACAAAAAATGCATCCGAAAACAGAGCCTTTCACGAAGGAGGAGCAACTTTGTTTGCTTCATATGCTGCCGGGTTAGCCGATCTTGTAAGTTTTGTAATCCAATTGAGAGAATTCTTGACCTTGAAGGATCAATATCTTAACATCATAGGGGATAGAGCACAGAGCTTCCTCCGTTGATAGACCCCAGCTATGACAAGCAAGGTCTGCTGATCTCACAGCCAGCCACAAAGGAAATGAAACTGAGTTCAAAATTCTATTATTGATGTGCATAGTTTCCACAAACATTTTGTAAGAAAACATGTGTTCCTGTTAAATGAAAGCTCATGATAACTTCCGATTGCCTAGTTGTTCATCTCTATATTTTGATTGAAATGTCGTCATTTTTCCTTTTTGGGTAGATAAATGAAATTTTCATTTGATGCTATTTTGAAATTTGAAAATTAAATAATCTCCTTGTGCATACGCTAGTACCCGGTCAGTGAAAGTCGAATAAAAATTCAATCACATGATACTGCCCATAAGAGGACTAAAGGACCATCCCAAGAGGATTTGCTTATATCAGTTAACCGAAAAAGAAAAAAAGAGGATAGCTTATATGAATGCGACGTTCCTATCAATCCCACACCCCACTCAGCATCTTCAGAAATTCTGAAGAGTATAGTGGGAAATCATAACTCGAACCAAGCTGTCAACCAAGCAAAAACATGCAGGCACTCAGCATCTTCAGAAATTCTGAAGATGTATACGGGAAATCATAACTCGAACCAAGCTATCAACCAAGCAAAAACACGATAGCAAAAACATGCAGGACCGAACTCGGTTTATACCTGCCCAGCAACACAACCTATTTTGTGGGAAGCAAATTCCCAGCTGCGCCTATATATAAACAAGTATCTCGTATATATGAAGACTGATTCTTCTGTTTGATAACAAACATACCATGTCAATTCACATGCACACCAAATGGCATCAACCCAGTAATATTCACATTCACATAGCTATCATCTTGTTCCGACCTCAAAACAGATTTCTATGGTCAGAATCTAAAAATACCATTTAAGCAAGCAAACAGAAACATGCAATTAATAAGCATAGCAATATTTCTTGTCCACAGCCATCAACATATTTTTTGCGGACTTGAGCGCAAAACTCCCTAAAATAGATGATGATGCTCGTGCCAATAAATAAGCATAGCCATCAACATTTTGCAGCAAGTTGGTTTGCCCTAAAAACAAACGGTGATGCCAATGATTTATCGTTGGCATATAATATTCTCATCATGCTAACCAGCAAGGAAACATAAAACTCAAACAGAGAAAGTAGTATAATTGTAAAAACCACGAGTTCACAACAAACTGAAGTTTTAATGACACCAACTACAACTCATCTCATTGCAATAAAAACCAAATCAAGAAAGAAACGGCAAATGCATGCATGCATGCCTATGCCGCTTGCTTTTCCATCAATGGTTCGACTGTCCTCGCAAGTGAGCCTAAAAGAGCAGTGACAAAAGCTTCCAGAACAATAAACAAAACTGCTAGAATGGCAGAAAACGAAGTCCAAAAATAACTAGATGGGAAAATAGACCAGTTGTTCAACTAGTGAGTGAGAGCAACTCTTCAACAACCACATCAACATTACTTCTTCTTTGCAGCAGACTTGGTTACCTTGGCACCGGAGGGATCCTTCTTATCAACACTCTTGATAACTCCAACAGCCACTGTTTGGCGCATGTCCCTCACAGCAAAACGACCAAGGGGTGGGTACTCCGAGAATATCTCCACCACCATCGGCTTGGTTGGTATCATCTTCACAATCCCTGCATCACCATTTTTCAAAAACTTGGGTTCCTTCTCAATCTCCTTGCCAGATCGCCTATCAATCTTGGTCAGGAGTTCAGCAAACTTGACAGCAATGTGGGAGGTGTGGCAGTCCAGAACTGGAGCATAACCATTTCCAATCTGGCCAGGGTGGTTCATGATAATAACCTGAGAGGTGAAGCTGGCAGCTCCCTTGGCAGGATCATCCTTGGAGTTGGAAGCAACATATCCACGCTTGAGATCCTTCACAGCAACGTTCTTCACATTGAACCCCACATTGTCACCGGGCAAGGCTTCCACGAGAGCTTCATGGTGCATCTCCACTGACTTAACTTCAGTGGTCAGGCCAGTTGGTCCAAAGGTAACAACCATACCAGGCTTGAGAACACCAGTCTCAACACGTCCCACTGGGACAGTTCCAATACCACCAATCTTGTAGACGTCTTGAAGTGGGAGACGCAGGGGCTTGTCTGTGGGCCTCTTGGGCTCCGAGATCATGTCAAGAGCGTCCAGGAGAGTTGGGCCCTTGTACCAGTCAAGGTTTGTAGACCTCTCAATCATGTTGTCTCCCTCAAAACCGGAGATGGGAACAAATGGGATTTTGTCAGGGTTGTATCCAACCTTCTTCAGATAGGATGAGACTTCCTTCACAATTTCGTCATACCTTGCCTTGGAGTATTTTGGGGTAGTGGCATCCATCTATACACAGATTAACAAAACAAAAATTAGTCTCACTCCCAAATTCAAACTTTAATTAGGCTGGCTGCTGAAAGAAGCATCAGTAAACAAATATATAATAACTCAGAAATTCACCTTGTTGCAGCAGCAAATCATTTGCCTGACACCAAGAGTGAAGGCAAGCAAAGCATGCTCACGGGTCTGACCGTCCTTGGAAATACCAGCTTCAAAACCACCAGTGGTGGAATCAATGATGAGGACGGCACAGTCAGCCTGGGAAGTACCAGTGATCATGTTCTTGATGAAATCACGATGTCCAGGAGCATCAATAACTGTGCAATAGTACTTTGTGGTTTCAAACTTCCACAAGGCAATATCAATAGTGATACCACGTTCACGCTCAGCCTTCAGCTTGTCCAACACCCAGGCATACTTGAATGACCTCTTGTTCATCTCAGCAGCCTCCTTCTCAAATCTCTCAATGACACGCTTGTCAATACCTCCAAGCTTATAGATCAAATGCCCAGTGGTGGTTGACTTGCCAGAGTCGACGTGGCCAATGACCACAATGTTTATGTGAACCTTCTCCTTACCCATTCTTAACTTTGTTACAAAACCTGAGATTAAAAAACAAAATTCAAAAGAAAATAGTATGTTAGTACAAAAATATTCCGGAAAATAAATATCAATATTTATAACAAACCATGTACATAAACAAAATATGGACCAAATTGAAATAGTCAAGCACATGCAGAATAACAAACAATCCTGTCAAAGATAACAACAGTACTTGGATTTTTTTATTTTATTTTTTTTTTACCACATTGGTCATACATACATACTAATGGAAAGGAGCCAAATGCAAAATACCAAAACACTGCCCAGACACAGGCTAGATTATCAAAGCGTACAACAAAGCCTCCAAATGTATTGAAATCTTTCATGATAGTGCAATTGTGTCATAAAGAAATCTTTCATAATTGTGTCATAACAAAATAAATTATGAGAATGAGATTAGAGTAGTGCTGCAAAAAAATAATCACATATTCAACAGAGCCATGTATAACCGTTTAATTTAGCCAAACTCATTTAACTTGGAATATATATATATATATATATATAACACTAAAATTGAAACCTACTTTTTCTGCTTTACATTGCAGTTTTCTCAAAAATCATTTGATGGAAAGCTAAAAGAAAAGCATCCATCACAAGAGTCAGAATCCTCTGCTGTATTTGCCTTCTGTTGTAGAGTGCTGTGACTTTTTTTTTTTGTTTCCAAATCATTTGTTCTATATTTCAAAACAATTTCAACGTATAGAACAAATGTGAAAACACAATTTAAATGGCACTTAAACTAGAAATAATAACAATAATTCAACTAACTTAAATCCATTTTCAACACATTTTTTCTAGGTTTCAACACAAAAAATCTATTGAAATCAAGAACAAAATGTGATTAACATGGATTTAGAATGTACAGCACGCTATAGCAGGTATTCAGCAGAGGATCCCACACACCTATCATAAATATCATACAAAACATAAACAACAAGATTGTTAAAGACTTTGCACTTCCAAAATAAAACATACAAATGCTACCGTTTCCCTTGGCTTTCTCAGAAAGCAAAAACAGCTAAAAATAGAATAGCAAAGTATGCTCAACGCAGAGAACATAATCCAGCAAGAATAAATTGATGATGATTAGACAAAAGTAGCAAACTAGCGACCTACAGATTATATACCTAAAACTTACTCCAAAATACACAAACAATCGGAACAAATTTATCAAATTCCAGTCCCTACACAAGCAAACTAATATCTTCCTGACCACATC
>JAOTQH010000001.1:6981408-7000200 GCA_025631255.1 Cornus kousa | reverse complement strand
AGACTATTTATTTGAATATATATGGATATATACACACCTTCATGGACATAATCACATGAACGCAAATACGGAAGTTGGGCGCACTTCAATTTGACATTTGATGCATATGGTTGTGTTGTTGAAAAGCAATGAAGATATTGGTTATATATAGCTTGGTGAAACCAGCTATTGATTATTGTATCACTAGAAGACTGATATAAAACAAAAGAAAGTGTTGCTTCGGGGAAACATGGGCATTGAAAATATAGATTTTTATGTACACTTATATAATAAACATGAATTTTGGATGTGCTTGTTATGTGAATGTCTGATCAGGCATGTTGAACACATTATCCATAGTTATACTCAAGTGTTGTGTTTGAAACCATGTTTGCTCCACTCAAAAAAAATAAAAATAAAAAAATAAATAGAAGATGTCTAACATAGCAGGCCAAATAGGTCCATCTAGCAATTTAATCAGAAGATTGTGCCGCACTCCATAACTAGTTTCCACAGCATTCAGCTTCATTGTTGTATTCATTCTCGTCAACTTTAGGTGGGGCACTCCTTCTGGCAGCTACAATTTGCTTTTGGGTAAAAGTTTACACTTCGGGATGCTTGCACTGTAGGCCAACTTTCCTTTTTTTCATTATTATTTTTTTTAGTGACTTGATCTTAGGATTTGACTTTGGCTTTAGTACCAAGTATTGCACACCCAATTGCAATTAACGCTCAAACAGCCTTATGCTCTATGTAATGCATCAACTCGGATCTTTCTGGCAATTCAACCATAACATTTACATTGAAATTTTCTAGAGCAAAGCCCAAGGAAAGATAAAACTCTTAGGGCAGCCAGCCGCAGCACAGTCTAAAGAAAAACCATGGAGTCTATGGATGGGAGTAGCATCCCATATCAAGGATATGGGCACCAAGTACATCCATGCTAGGTGTCTTGTCAAACTTGCAGTGATGATCATTTGAAGAGAATCTGTTTGGCTGTCATGGCATGATTTAAACTAAAATTAACACTTCCTAATCTTGAATTGAATTTTTTTCTCCCCTCTAAAAGTTTGACTTCTTAAGTGAAGGCATGACAATGGCAAGTTGTTCTTGAATTATAAATGCAATGGTATATGCTTACAGGTCAAAGGGCTTTCTAAAGAAGAACTAGCCACACGTAGTGATCTGGTTCTTGCACTACCTGAGAGAATTCAAGCTATACCAGATGGCACCACAGATGCAGGCAAACAAACTGCACCCTGGGCAGCTTTAGCTTATCATAAGAAAATCAAATTTGACTCAGGTGACTTTTGTTGCTGAATCTCTTTCTTGGGTTCATAATTTTCACGAATGAGAACGTTCTTATACTGTTTTTCCTCTTTCTTCTTAACCAATTACAGATGGACGCTTTGACAGCGAATTGTTTCAACAAACTGAAGAATCAAGCCAATTCAGGGAAGAATATGAAATGCGGAAATTAAAACAGGCAAATAATGCACCTGATTTTGACAACTTATTTTTTTTTTTCTTAATGAAGATCTGTTGCCCACTAATTTGCCTTTTCATAATTTATTTTGAGTATGCACAGGATCAAGGCCTAGACATAATATCAGAAGGTTTGTCTACTCTGAAGGATTTAGCTCATGATATGAATGAGGTTGGTTCTGGTGCATTATATTCTCATGTGGGGGCTATCACGTGAAAATAGTATTTGATCATTTATTGCATTTTGTTCAGGAATTGGATAGGCAAGTCCCATTGATTGATGAAATCGATACAAAGGTTTGAAACTTGTTGACCCACCCCTCCTTTTCATGCTATACACCTAACTCCCTTTTATCATTTCACAGTAAAGAAAACGCTGAACATGTTTCATATCGTAATGCCATTTTGTGGTGTCTTTCCAGGTAGATAGGGCAACAACTGACATTAAGAATACTAATGTTAGAATCAAGGAAAATCTTTATAAGGTAATTGGTTAATATAGGTTGTCTACCTGATTTTATTTGGTTTTTCTATCAGGTAGGTTGGTTTCAGTAATTCTTATTTCTTTTTTTGTTATAGATACGATCCAGCCGAAACTTTTGTGTCGACATAATTCTGTTGTGTATTATTCTGGGAATCGCATCATATTTATACAAGTAAGCTTCCTATCTTTCCCATTATAAGCCTATAATTGTGTTTGGGGATGCATGTCTATGATCACAAGTTATGAGGAAATAACAAAAACAAAAGAAAAAAAAAAAAAAAAACGATATGATGAGATTAATAATAATAACAATAATAAACTCATTATTACTTGATCTGATATGGATTATATGAAACAATTAAGAAACATAAAAAAAAATTGGAATAAGTTAAATGAATGAAATCCGTCCACCCACAAAAAAAAAAATAAAAAAAAAGAAAAGAAAAGAAAAGAACTAGAAATCTAGAAATCTATAGCCCTCTTGTGCTCGCCAGCTTGATCAGACCTTTCTAGTCATTGAATGATGATATTCAAATACAGTTTTATATCTATAATCTTTTATTAAATGGAATGAATTTCTAACCTTAATGAATCTGTCCTCATTTATTATTAGCATTTGCTTAACTTGAAAGATGAAACCCAAAAAAAACAAATCTATACTTTATTAGTTATATTGCTACTTTTACTGATTGATCTGTCTTGGTCATGCTTATAATATCAGAGATTATAATAAACTTTGGAAGGGTTCAGACTTCTCTGATGTGTTTCCAGAAGTGTGGGAGGAATATCTTTGTGTAATGCAGATACAGTTCCTTTCAAGAAATGTTCATAGAATTTTTTTTTTCTTCTCGTTTTTAATAAGTAAGAAACGTTCATGCCATATATACTTAAGCTTACCTCTGTTGCCGTCAGATCAAACCATGCCATGATTTTGTTGTTTGATTTTTCCTTTTGCACAAATCTCAATGAAGTTTCCAGCCTAATCCTCCAGCCAATTTTGATGAGATATAGGGGCAGACCCAGAAATAGTTTTTTTTGCGGGGTTGGGGAGAGGAGAAAGGGGTTGAATGCACTGCAAACAGTTTTGGCAAAAAGTAAAAAACAGTTATTCTCTAAATCTGTGGTAATTTTTGTATTAAAAAATGACAAAAGATCACACTTTTAATTCATAAGAAAGTATATTGATGTTTTATTTGCAACCTAGTTAATTATTTGAATTTTGGCGAATATACAACCTAACATGTTTTGACACTTTTTTTCACATACAAAGCTTAGTTAAATTCAGCCGAATGAATTTGACAGAAAATAAATGCTTTGATATGAATTCTAGGTTTTAATAAGAAAAATATCTGGGAGAAAAAATTTTAAGCCATGTGGTAGGCTCTCAATAATGTTTAGTATGATATTAATTTTAAGTTTTAACAAATTTCTAAATTTTTAAATAACAAAACACTTGTATATTTAAAGTTTAAAATAAGTAGCAAAAATTAATGAATTATATAAGATTATTTGCTAGTTACATAAAAGAATATAGAAAAAAATCTTTGTTGTTAAACCTTTACACTAATAAAATCAAGCCACCTAAGTGTAAAAGAGACTTTACCTGATTCTTGGCGACCAGAAAGTCATTAAAACTTCTCCAAAGTCCCAGCATCTATGTCACTGTCTGTCATGTAAACTGGATAAAATCATGCATATTGTAGAAAAGCTTGAGGGCTGCCAATTTATTCTGGAGACTGGGACATGGTCTTATTAGAGTGTATACAGGTTGAATGATTCATGGGGTTAATTCCGTGATACCCTTTATCAATTAGATATTAAAACATCATGTTTAACACATACTGCATTTGACTCCCTGTAAGTAGTTGGAGCATTGTCAACAAAACTGAGATAGAATTCAGCAAGAGGATGTAGCTAATAGAATACATGGGTACAGAAAGAACAGAGGAAAGAGGATATGAGTCCACAGAAACAAAACACAGCCATCCTAAACAGCTAGGACAGCTAAAAGAGAGAGTAGATCAGAAAATACAATGCAAGTCTGCCAACCCAAAAGAAAGGAAGTGGAGACGATCAGAGATAATCTCCCTAGCCACTGCTTTTGCATCTCTCCTCTTGTCTTCATGCAGTCTTAAATTTCTCTCCTTCCAAATTTGTCAGGTAGCACCATTAAAAACTCCCTTTATCAACCTTGTCTTACCCTTGAGGTTGAAAAGAAGTTCAAAAACCAGTAAACCAGTTCACTGAAGAAATTGATCTGATGCAAACCATTCCAACTGTAGCATTCAAAAACAATTGTGACATATAGCAGCCAAAGGGATGCCTCTCCTCCTCAAATTAGAGAAAGATGGCAAGGCATCATGCATAAGATGGCTACTACCTTCTTCTTTTTTCCTATTTCATTTTAAGTGTGGTTTTCTTTTTCAAAAAATAAAAGGCTCCTTCCCATCATACAATATTAGCAGAGCTTCTGTTTTTCGTTTTCCCACTCATTTACTTTAAATTTTTCCTTTTTTCTTTTCAATTCTTGAAGTATATAATGTTCCAATCAAGCAATATCTCCGTCTTTTCACTCTTCATATCCTTTCTACGGGGAGGGGGTTTCCATCCATTCTACCTTCTCTTCCATCTACCTTTTAAGTGTGCTTTTCTTTTTCAAAAAATAAAAGGCTCCTTCCCATCATACAATATTAGCAGAGCTTCTGCTTTTTGTTTTCCCACTGATTTACTTTAAATTTTTCCTTTTTTCTTTTCAATTCTTGAAGTATATAATGTTCCAATCATGCAATATCTCCGTCTTTTCACTCTTCATATCCTTTCTACGGGGAGGGGGTGTCCATCCATTCTACCTTCTATTCCATCTACCTTTCCATCCTTCGTAGCAACTGGAACATTAGACTCGTTAATCGGTTAGCCTGGTTAGGTAATAGCACCCAAAATCATGATTAGCCTTCAAGGAAGCATTTGCTCATGGGAGAGTTTCACCATCAGGTCTTCTTTCTTCTTTAGATCTTGCTGCTTCTTGCCTGTGTTGGATAGAATTCATTTTTATTTAAACTAGTATCTCTTTGATAGTTAAATTACAATGTCGTAGTTTAATTGCTAGCAATTTGGACACTTGATGAACATCCAATGCCCAACTGAAGGGGAGTTTTAAAGAATAACATGATGGAGCAATTCATGGGATTCCTAGACCTTGGTTCAAAGTACAGGATTGATTCATGAGACTGATTCCATGATATCATCCATTAGATATTCAAACATCACGTTTAACAAATCTTATATCACATCCTATAAGTAGTGTGGTGCAACATAAACACAATAAAGATAGAACTCAATAAGAAGATGTTGGTAAGGTTGTGGATGCACCGTCATGCACGGCATAGTTTGAGCCATGTTAAACTGTGTCTTGTTCTTCTCGCTTCGTATTTCTTATTTCTTTCTATCATGTCTATTTTCTTCATGGACCTGATGGTGCTCTTTGTATAGCTTTCCTACTCTGTATAATATTTTAAATATTGTCTCATACTATCATGGCTGCTCTTATTCCTTTTGACAAACCAGCTAATACAATTTTTGTTCCAGTTGTTTTTTTCTTTTTTCAGAAGTATAAACTCTGAGAGATTACTTTGACATAATTTTGCTTCATTTGATGCAGTATACTGAAGTAAATTATTCTAAAAAGTTTCTCATACTTCTGGATTGATCTTCCTGCTGTCCGGTATAGCATTCTCCAATTTGATTTAGTGCTTTCTGCTTGTGTCTTTCAATGTCTTCAATTAAATTTTTTCTGAATTGCTCTCATAAAATTGTTCTCTTTTCTTGGTCATAACGGCATTGGTAAGATCTGGGACTGTCAAACATGAAAATGAAGGTTCAAGTGGGAGGACAGCCAGTTTGTGCAAATAGTACCGAAGTTTAGGTCTGTACCCCGTCCGCCCTTCCCAACATTTTTTATTAAATGGGAGCATACTGCATAATGGCCTTTTAGATTATAGGATTGATTGCCTGAGACTATATCAGCACTACCTCGTTCTAGCTATTGCTTTTACCGAAGTCGAAGTATATAATACTGGGTCAGCAGGTGTTACTGCTATATGGACAGATTGTACAACTTTTCTTCTAATAAAAAATATTATTGCTTTCAATTGTATTTATTTCAAGATAAATTTATTTACTGTGATATCATATAGATTGCCTCCTTTAAGTTTCTTTAATCGTGGGGAGAATGAATGTCATCTTCTCAGCACTTAGAGTGGGGTTGGCAATTCATATTAACGGGTAGTGTTATGTCAAAATAAAACTATAAGAGTACTTTGTTAATCTGTCAACCCGAATTTGATCCATTTTAAAAATGGATCACACACCATTGACAAAAATACCATCTTTTTATTATGCAGGTTATATACTAACCTATAAAATAAATAGCTCATATATATCATGTAACACGACGCGATCCGTTTAGCAATCTATTTACTACTTTTTCTTAATTATCAAATGCAAATATAAACAAAATAAAATAAATTATTGAGTTAAAAAGTTATATAGAATAATTTTATTTTATTTTATCTCAATAAATCACCCAATTAACCATGGGTTTTACTACAATACCATTCTACTTTAAATATATTACCTATTACACAGGATATTGTTTTGGGTTGACATAATGATGACACAAACACAAATAAAGTAAGACTGAATCATCACTGATTTTGTGTTGGGTTCAAGTCAGGTTGACGGTTATTTCAAATTTTGTCATCCATAATCTAGAGCTATGCTTTGCAACTTATTGCTGATATGAATTCGTCGCACCATTCATCGTCCTTTTGTGGCAAGTTTGAGCCTAACAAAACCCTAATTTACAACAAACTAGGCCTATCTATTTTTTCTTCTTCTGTTTAAAAATCTAAATTTTCTTGTAACTCCTTTTTCTACATGCTTTTGTAGCAAAGTCATGCTGGCCTTGAACTCGTTATATGAGAATGTTGATGAATGAACTAGTTTATTTTTTTAATGTTGTGGTAAGGTGTGACTTATCAAAAAAAAAAAAAAAATGTTTGTGGTAAGGTGTGAAATTTGATTCTCAGCTAGAGGCTCTGCCTGCTCTCACTCCCTTTGCCCCCTTATCTTGTAGGCTCGGCCCCATCCTATAACCTCCTGCTTCAGCCTCTCTAAATTCTGCTATCACTAATTACTTCTATATTGACCTCTCTATTTATTGGTTGACCTTCTAAAAGCTTCGCCAAAAGCAGCTAGTCACTTCCTGAATGGCTCTTTACTTTCGTATGGTCTAGTATTTCCAATGTCCCATTGCTGCCAACTTATGTTATTAGGCCTGCATTCTAGAAACGGTAGCTTCCGCACCTTTCTTGCCTGCTGAAATTAATGTGAATGATAGTGAAAGCTCATGAAATTCTATTCAACTAGCTCATGAAATTCTTCTATTCCGAGGATGAAATTGCTGATCCTATCATTATTTACAAAGAGCCGGACGATGAAGAACCCCGGAGATGAGTCAGAGAAGAAGGCAACCCTCGCTCAAGCCATGCAGTAAGTGTTCCATAGGGCAGGGCTGCAGTGTTATTAGGTTATGATGGTATCTATAGGATAAAGGAAGAAGAAATCCTATAAAAACTATAAAAGCCTTTAAAACAAGAGTTATAAGAAGTTAAGAACTTAGGCTATCCCCCTATTTATGGTTTATGTGAATAGGCCTTCAAAACATATATAAAAAAAACCACATAAAGGATTAGCCTAATAGAAGATAGGATATGATAGGTAAGTGTCACCCCCCAATTTCCCTTGGGGGGATAGACCATAACACATATACAGAATCTTAATCAGACTCTATGTAACCGTACATAGAATAAGTAAGTCACACAAAGTGGGAGCTGGAGCGAGAGCGAGTGCAAGAGGGGAGCATGAAATCGGTAAATTCTAAGGCATGTACAGTGGTAGTGGGAGCGTGAGAGCGGGAAAGCGTGCATGGAGCATGAGAGCGAGAACGCGCACAGAGTGTGAGAGCAGGCCCCTTTTAGACAAATTGTGTGACTTAGGTCCTTACTCCATTCCTTATGAAGGAATGGCGGGCTGGGGATCATCTACAATGGATGTTCTCATATTCACTGTATTATTGTCTTCTCCAAAACAATATTTATGAAACCATAAATTCATATATAGGTCTTGTAGAATTATAAATTGAGCCATTTGGTCACTAGCTCATATGCCCCTCCGCCATAGATTATACAAACAAAAAAAAAAAAATCATTTTTCTCGGGGAGGGGAATGGGGGTTGCAATCACTTGAGAGGTGAGCAAACGTTTTCAACCGTTGGTATTAGGGTCTAAAATATGATTTCAATGCTTATTAAAATATGATTTCAATGCTTATTAAATACTCGTTCAATGCTTATTGAATATTCGTATATTAGAGGCTAAAGCTTAAGGTTCAGTTTGCCGGCTTTATGGTGTATGTAGTACAAAGGCTAACAGTTAGGATATTTCTTTTATATTTTATTTATTTTATTATTATTATTTTTAAGATAAGCATCAGAACATCAATTACCAAAAAAACTATGAATAGGCAATGACTCTCAAACACACTAGGGGGCACACAAATAACTTAGAGATATGTCACGTACTATAAACAAGATAAACGATACATCTAAAAAAAGGGGGCCAAACGCACCCCAAAGGACAGCTTGCCCCAAGAGAAGGGCAACTCAGAACATTCAATCATGGTTGAAACTAGGACTGGTTTGAAAAAGGACAACATGCAAACTTGGTTGAAACACAGCTAACGACACGAATGCTCACACTGATGCATCAACTTTCACACAAACTTGGCTGAATGGAAAAAAACGGCACTCAATATTTTTAAACCGAAATACAATAACCACACGAGTGAGTTTTAAAGAGAAGCTTAAAAGCAGTTCTAGTTCACAGACTAGGCTATTGATCCAGTTTGGTCCTGAAGTTGCATGCAGTGTTGAGGATTTGAAGATCTCAAGGTTTTCAGAATTCAAGAAAATTGTTACATAAATAATTTCGAGAGCAAATGTACTCTAATCAATTAAAGACAATAAATTAAACTTTTTGAAAATAGCTTCCAGACTGAACATTTTCCTTCACAAAAATTCATCAATTTAGGACTCTTAAAAAAAAATTGAGTTGACATTCTCAATGTTAATGCGAAATCGAAAAATTTTACCCTGGGAAAAAAAAACAAAACAATGAGAGTAGAAATGGTAAATTGTGAGACCCTCAGAAAAAGTATGTTAAAGTAGGCGAAAAATGCTACAATTGTTTGGACTTTGGAGTATTAGAAAGGGTTCAATCTAGAAGAAATGATCTCTTATGCTTGTTGCCTTGTTCTGGTCTCTGAACACAGGGCAGAACAAAAAGTAAATAACTAAACCACCTGGTCGCCTATTAAACATACAACCTTGGAAACAGAATAGAGTTTAGGCAGCACTAAAAAAAGAAATATTTTTGCAAAAAAAAAAAATCCATCAATTTTTACTTGGTTATTCTCTTTCTAGTTCGAAATATATTGAGTTCTAAACTGAATGTCTGAGGACATTGACAGTATTCATATTATCAACGTTGCAAATTGAAAACATAAAATATGCAGATACTCAAATAAAGTTCAAACTTTACATTAGGCAATCATAAACTATGCATATATATTACAGGCACATGATTCAGTAATATTAACTGCTAATACCATGGTGGCATATAAAATAATGTCCATGTGCATTTTATTTACAGTAAGTGATGTATGCCATCCTTCTTCAACCTCCTGTCTGCTCGACTTAATTAGAAACCATGTCCTTCTGTGGAAGGTTGCCCTATTGCTGTAGAAATCTTTCCGTGAAGAAAGACTGATTAAGCTCCTGTAAAGTAATGATGGCGTCCGATGGATTAGGGTTGAAGATGTTTCCTTGAGATGGACTGTGACTGTATAAGTTTGTATTCTTGGTGGGTAGTGTATTGCCTGGTAGAAGATCCTCATTTTTGTTGTCATTGCTTACTATATTCATAGATGGAAGGACATTCTGGTAGCCTCTTACCTCGTTGGCTAGCTTTGCCTTGGATGGGCTGAAAAAGTTGTCTTGATAGCTTGAACCACAATTGTTGCCATCGTTGTTGTATTGAAAACTTGGACTTGAAATGGTCTCCATAGGAGGAAGAGTTTGACTGTCAAGCATGTAAGGTAATGGATGGCAATCTTTGTATAGTAAACAATCTGTTATGACGTCTGGATAAGGCTCTTTTTGTGGGGAAGGGAGCTCCTGAATCTTGGGCAAGTACCCCACCGGTTCCTTGCTGGGGCTTCCAACTTCCCATGTATTCTTTGACATGTTGCCTTTTTGTCGAACCCGACATAGTACCCAATCATCCAACTGTGACAAAAGAGGCAAATCTTTCCATGAGTCAGTTTGGTTTATTCTATTTAGATGTATAACATTGAACATTATTGCTTTATGTTTATTACACAATGCCATCAGTGTAGTAATTCTAATCACTACCATTTTGTTAGTCCTCATTGATGGGGAAAGAAGAAGATTATTATTTGGAGCATGCATGAGGTCATTCAATTAAGAAAATGCTAATGACTACCATTAAGTTAGTCCTAATGGGTTACCCACCTAATTCAAAACACTTCTTAGGCATATAAAATGCTAATTGAACCCCACTGGTGATGCTACTTCACCAACCATTGAAACTCAGAGAATTTAGCGAGTCTACAGTCTTTCTATTAAAGTTGTTTCATGCCTCTAGCGGTGAGAGGATTGAGATATATTGGTGTGTGCCTTGGAAGTACCCTAATAATGGTCCCACCTATATGGGGTGCTAGAAGAGAGAGATTGGACGTACACCTAAGTTTTGACATTATTTTGCACAAAGTGACTACTCTCATACTCGACCCTACGTTTTCACTCTTGTCAATCCAAGTTTTTACCATTGCACCAATTAGCCACTCACAAAAAAAATCATTATCCCATGAATGGGGTACTATTGAATATGCCGCAGATAATAGGGGTTGTGTTGTTTTCTTAGTCTCCAATGGGTTGTGAAGAGATCAGCCTGAAAATATTAACCTCAATTCTCAAAGTAATTAGTATATGGTGAAAAGTGTCTCATCACATCCAAGACCAGTGCAGCTTTTAGATCTAGCATTGACGATGAACAGATTTTTTCAAAATTGAGTGGACAAAATAAATTATAGACCTTAAACAAAAGAATTAGTCTTATAGATACCTACGAGGGCAACAGAGAAATTGGAAATTGCTTATTGTTGTTGTACACCTTTGTGACATATTTTCGATATATCTAGGTCTGGGTGATGAATCATCTTCTGTCCTCGAGTTATTTCAACTTTTCTGATATGTAAATTAACTTATTCAACTAAAATGACTCTGTTGAAAGTTGTATACCTTTGTGACATATTTTTGATATAATAACTAGGTCTAGGTGATGAATCATCTTATGTCTTCGAGTTATTTCAACTTTTATGGTATGTAAATAAACTTACTCAACTCAAATGACTTTTTGCTTCAACACGAGAAGTTTGTTTTTCCAGTTACCACCGGACTAGACAGTATATTCAATCCTACTATGACAGGAATAAATCATTGGTAATAACTGATAAACACTTACTCTCATGGATGCTTTTAACTTGGATGGTCGATTCATTGTCTCGGGCAATCTGTACTCATTCATTATCCAATCTGTCTTCTTTCCTTTTGGAGGCCTACCTGTATAAAAGACTAGAGCTTTCTTGACCCCAATTCTTTTTGATCCAGGAGAAGTAAATATAGGCTTGTCTGTCCCAGTAGCTTTCCAATACCCTGAAGCTGCTGATCTATTAGGCCTTGCTCCATTAGGGTACTTCCTATCTCTCGGGCTGAAGAAATACCATTCTTCTTCTCCAAACAAAGCCTTCTCTGTAAATTTGAAAAACACAAAAATAAACGAAAAGAAAGTGTAAGCTTTGATATCTAAACATAGACGAATGAACTAGAAGAACAGATGGTGGAGAACAGAGAAATAAGAGAATAGATGGTGGAGAACAAACTGGGTAGATCCCATGGATTATGGTTATATAGCTCTATTTCAGTGATAACGGATGCTGGCAGTGGGCGTGAATTCACTTTGTTTAGCAAGTAATGAACGATGAGCTCTTCATCAGAAGGGTGGAACCTGAAACCAGGAGGGAACTGTAAACTGGGATTGGATTCTCTCTCCATGGAGGAAGGCTGGCTCCTTCCTTCTCGTCCGATGAGGATTCAATGAGTTTCACTAAGCAACGTTATTACCAACTTCAGCAGTTGTAATTTTGCGAGCACAGTGTTAAGGCATTATAAAGGGTTGGTTGCATGCACATGTGGACATTATTCAAGACAATAAACAGCAAAGAAACAGATGATTTACGTAGAGGTTTAAAGAAATGGATGAGGAAAGTGACTTACGTTTGGCTATAGTTGTTGGAATTGTATTTCCTCTCCCCTCATCTCTGTCGCATGAGACTTATATATTATTTTAGGCTATAAATAATAATATGGTGCACATCAGAACCATAGTTCTGAATTGTGAGCTTTTTGCATGTTTTGATACATTGTGCATATCGTGGCATAGTCGTTGAGTTTATTGTCATTGTCACAATTTTGGTACAACATGTTTTGTCCCTGAAAAACGTGTATAAATAGAAAATTTATCAAAAACTCTTATAAATATTCGCATTAATAATCATATTAACCCACAGTAAGAAAAATGGAATTTGCAATACAAAAGTATGAATCCATCTTTATTGAACAATTGGCCGTTGACAATGGTTGAACTCTGACAAAATTTTGAGACGAGTTTGATTATTCAATACCATTCTAATGTATTGCATGATTTGAATCTTTAGATCAACATGCATTGATAAAAATTACAAATTAAATAAGAGACACAGGTCAGTGTCAGTGATCAAGTGTGTGTTCACTATGAACTAGTACAATAGTCTATTAGAAAATTGGTGAGTAGGGAATGTAAAGATGCTCTTCTTAACTCCATCTTTGCCATGGCATAGTTCTGTCCGACCTAAGGTTCGTGGAGGGACACGTGTATCGTCAAGTGCATAAACATAATAAAGCCGAAGTAACAACCTGGAATTTGCTGCCCCTTCCCTCATTTGGACATGTGGTTTGTTTTTCTTTCTTTCCAAATTTTCTGCAATTATTTTCTTAGATATCTGTTCTTAGTTACAAAATTTATTTTCTCTGCTGTTAAAGAATTGAGTTCTTCTAGTTATGTTGAATAAACATCTGGAGATTTTAAGAGAGTAACTCAATATTTGCTGGTTGATGTGCAAAAGAGTTAATTTAGATGAATATTGATTTAGACAATTAGTACAGAATATATTGTTTATGATGTATATGAAGGTGTGTGAATATGCGGGTTGTTTTTTTTTTTTTAATGAGAATTGCTAAATCTGAAAGGAAATAATAAATAAAAACAAAAATTGTTGCTTGCCAGTTGCCACCTGGCCCACCTCTTGTTTGAAATGAAACTCTTGAAGAAGTACATAAAAAGTATATCCCCATTCATAGGAATAGAGCAGGCCTATCTTCATATACTTGACCTGTTTGTTGATACCTTTTACTGCTAAAAACACCTTGTTTATTTAGTTAGATTCTCCTATGTTTTTTTGTAGATTGTCTAACGTATGCTGCTCATACTGACTTTCTAATTCAACTAAAAAATAACGTAAACATCACTTTGTGTCAAATCTAAACAAAAACTTTGAATTTAACCGACGCCTGGAGTGAAGAGAATTTTAACGACAGAGAAGTCAGTAAAAAAAAAGGTATAGCTGGATAGTGAAGCTTCTTTGAACGGTACATGCCGATGATCCCCAGGCCTTACTTTGTTTGCAAATGGCCTGCAGGTTGAGAATTGAGTTTTATCTCTTCTGCATGAACTTAATAAGCATGTCAAAGGAACTTAGTTGGAATCGAAAAGACCATGTCATTTTGTGTACAGGACATAGATTACGAATCCTAGGGAGGATTTGTTTCAATGTTTTTGTTCGGTAACTTATCTTATTTGTAATGTAGTGTGAATGAGACTCAGAATGAATATTGTATACAGGACAATAAATCATGCTGGAGAATAACTTCAAATCCAAGAGGAGAATGGCTCTCTCATTTATTATTTGTAATTGGTTGTTATTTATTTATTTATTGTTTTTTTTTTATTTTATTTTATTAAATTTGGTTATGTAGATCTGGGATGGGAATGGGGTGTCAGGTGACAAAATCAAGGAATTTCCCATGAAATTTACCCTAATAAATGAATTGAGAGGGGTAAAAGAAGAAAGATGGAGTACAAAGGGCATGGATGGTGGCAAAAATGGGAATAAATTGTCAAGTCCTAGGCCTATAAAAGCGAAGTGTGTTAAAGATAACATGACTAATTAAACCCTAAAGAACCCACCTTCTTCAACCTCTTGCAGCTATATCAATGGGGGGTGTGTGTGTGTGTGTGTGTGTGTGTGTATTATTTCTAAAAAATGTTATTGTTTAGTGTAATGGTAAAAACCAGGTCCGACAAGCTTGAGGAGGCATATTGGAGTATGAGATCATGTGATAAAAGGTTCGTTTGTTTGTCCCCCAATGTTTTCATTCTTTTTATGTGTGTTTTTTTATTTGGTGCCCATAACTTTATTATCCATATGGCATATGAATGCAAATTCATTGGGAAAGTATCACATTTGATCTATTAGATGTAATTTAGTTATATATATAGTTGATTATGGTAAACTGTTTGAAATTGTGGTATCTATCTTCTAGTGATGTATTCTCCATTCTATATCCTCTGCTTATTGAGGGGTTGTGTGATTTTTACCCCAAAAAAGGTCATTTAGTTTGTGATTTTTCATAAATATTTTAGAAACAAAGACAGTGGAACTTTTGTTTTGAAGATGCATTTCACAGTATTCTGAATTTTCTATAGAGAGAGAGAGAGAGGAAGGGAGAGCACTTTTAGTAGCTTTGAAAAAAACTCAAATCAATGAAGCCATTTTTCAACTGTTGTATCATGTTTTGTCATTTTTCTAACAAAAGTGTTCACTTTTTAGTATATCTTGACTTTCATTCGTCATTATATTCCTACTTATATATACGGAATATTTATATATGTATATATAATTTACATTTCATTCTTCAATTTTAAAAATAATATTTGGTCTAATGGTATATTCTCTGTGTATTCATTTCTTCATTTTGGAAAACAAAACACGTCCTCATTCCTTGTTGAAAAGTTGTCCTCAATTAATTTATGATTGGATTAGTAAATCCATCAACCCAAGAGGGTTTAGAGTCTTCAGACCATTTGAATTGAGTCTCTTTGTTTCCTGGCCTCCCACATTTGGTCATTCCGGTTGTTTGGAGTAACTATCGTAAATTATCCAATCGATGTATAAAAATAGGAGAGACTTTTGTCATTGCATAATTTTAAAAAGTTTGGATATACACAATCTTATCTTCATATCTGTTTTCTTATTTCGAACACATTTTGTAACGCAGCAACTACAATGTTATTGAAACCAGCCAGAATAAAGGATTTTTTTTTTTTTTGCCCATTTCTTTTACTTAAAAGATAATAATGAATTAAATCAAGGGTACCCTATGCATACAGCATATAGAGTATATAACTCCCTATGCGGTTTTAAAAAATTCTTAACATTTAATTTTTGAACAAACAAGGGCCTAAATGTTGAAAAGATTAAAGTGCAGAATAAAAAAAAGGGTAAAAAAGTACTTAAATGTGAAATGACTAAAGATTTTTTTTTTTCTTCTTATATATAAGGGTATTATTGGAAGGGAAATGATACTTCTGAAGTTTTATATTTTAAAAATGTCATGTGCAATGCACATGACTAAATTTGTAACCAAACAGTGACCTCAAAAAGAAAAATAAAATAAAATATAAACACCACCTTTAGGAATGATATTTATCCATAATTTAAACATCAGCATAATTTTTCTCTTTGCCCTTAAATCTTATATCAGTATGTGACAATGATAACATGTTGATCACATGATTAATACTCTTAATTAAGATAGGGAACCCTGTAATTGGGGAAGTGCTGCCATTAAAATTGGGCCCAATCCAAAGAAATAACATGATTCGAAGGACCTTATGTAGCAAAAACTTGTGATATGATCTTACCACCTGAAAGAAATAAGTAAAACACTTTTCAAGCCCAACTCATTTTTAAAATGAAAAATAGACCAGTATGACTATTCACTTGTCACTTATACCTCTGCACCGGCCTGGAAATTTTGTTCACCAGCAAAAACTTGTGTTTAAAAGGCAGCAAAAATCTTCTAACAAAACAACACTATGATAATGTTTGATACAAATAAACGGATCCTCAAAAGAATAACAAACAACCCAAAGATAAAAGCCAACAACGATCCCTTGAAGGGCATCTTTCGCTGCCTTTATTTAACATTTCAGGTAAGGCACCAATGGAGCATAACTGATGTTGCTATGACAAGCTTGCTTAATAAATATTTAGTTTATTTTTATTGTATGTAAGAAATTCTAGAGTGGAATAATATAACTAAATGATTTTGTTCCTCGTTTGTTCATATGGAACACTTTGTCTTTTCCTTATATGTACACTTACTTATTTCTACTAAATAATTCAGCTATTGGTTTTTATTTTGTTATATGATGAGATTTAAGTTTTAGTCATGCCATGTAATGTTTTGGGCGAGAAACCTTTTATTGAAATTAGGGCGTGACATTAAGTATAATTAAAAAAAAAAAACTAATTTATTTAAATTAACTTTAAATTCATCATTAACAATGCTATTTTCGTTATGAACTTAATTTGTATAGAAATATTTCCTTTGCAGCATCATACCCAGAGGAAAAACCATCCCAATCAAATTATGCAAAGGTACATGAAGAAGCATGCATGATGGGCTAACCAAAAGGCAGCCATAAATGGCATGCCAGAAAACAAAATGAAAAGACAATAATGGTCGATATTAGTGTAGAGACCTCAACTCCATCATGTTGATGTTCGGTGACATTCACGCTCTTACTCATATATCACATATTAGACATCAATACTAAAGAAATTATTTCGTAATAAGTATGTATTAATTTCCATCAATAGGGTGCAGACGACCGATGACAGGTGGTTTAGGACACCTTGATGGTCCGAGTGGTGGACAAGGTGCACCTTTTTCAAAGGCGCATCGACATCTCTCCCAAGAAATTCCTCCACCAGGCTTCACGCAGTATGTTTCTACGAGCCCAATGCCTACGTAGCATGTCCGGCAACTTTCGTGGCATGCATTTTGATCAGGACAACCACCGCCGACCACCTCCACGTAACAACCATCTGCCTTAGGTACCATGCTTCTCTTCACTGTGCAAGGACACATTAGTTTATATGTAAGAAATTTGACCCCATAAAATAATAATAAGCCTCCGAAAGTCCATGTATATGTAATTATCCCTAGCATGAATTTTTAATTTTAATCATATAAGAACTCACACTGTCCGCGTCCAGACTTGAACCCCTACCATAAAGTCACAATCTAAATTTTCATTTAACAAAAGCTTCCTATAAAATCCACATGAAACATACCTGAGATACAAACAAGAAAAACCATAAGCAATGGAAGAGAGAGTTTGCCCATTTTGATTCTGTCACAACTGCAGATTTGTAGGTGGTGGAGTCTGAAACTTTGGTGGCTTTTTATATCCAAGACAATGGGGATTTAAATAGGATTAGCTTTGGTTGGTGTAGTCATGACTGTCATTAAATGCATGGATTTATGTTAGAAATTTATTTCTTACAACTTAGATATATACATCTTAAATTCAATATTTGCACTTTTATTCATGCTTAAACATCATTAAATGCATTAGTTTTATACTACAAAATTATTTATCAAACTAAGGCATATTTTAAAATTCATACATTCAAATAAACAAGAGCTATTTTAGTTAAATAATTTAGGAATTTTCATACAAAATTTCAGCTTAAAAAAAGTGGTTTCATTTTGGTAAGTAAGTTGAAAATTGCTTAATTTGATAGAGGATTATAAAAAAAATAAGAAAGAAAAAATTAGGATTAGGGGTTAAGATTTTGGGGTGAAGGGTTTCAAAATGCTTATAGTGATAAATTTGGGTGTGAAGAGAATTTAAATATTTTTTTTAATGCAAACCTACCAAAAAAAATACTTAACAAGGTAAGAGAAGATTTCAACGATTTTGAAACCTTACACCCTCTGTTGTACTTTAGTTGTTTACTTTCTTATTTGGATTTTAGAAGGGACATGTGTTGTCCCATTCAAAAAAAACTTGTTCAAGCTAAACTGTCTTAGTGACATCTAAACTTTTTAAAATTCTAAGTTATCATTTTAAGTTTTGAATCGTTTAAAAGTTTATGGGATAATTATGAAAATACAACATTTGTTTGGCGCCGATTTTCAAATGGAACAATTAATTTGGAATACCTATTTCAAATGAATAATAGTTTAGTTGGTACAAATCGCTTTCTCTCTCAAAGGGGAGGGGAGGTTGTGAATCACTCCATCCGTCTCAAAATATATGTCCATCTTTTCTTTTTGGGATGTCTCAAAATCCCAAAATATATGTCCATCTTTTCTTTTTGGGATATCCCAAAATACATGTTCCTTTTTAAAAGTAAATATACTTTTTTTCTTCACATTTCCAAACTATCCCTTTTCCATTTACTTGTTTTAGTTGTTTAACACCTTACAAGGTTAAAAATGAAATTTCACTCATTGTCAACTATAATTCAATAAA
>JAOTQH010000001.1:6966101-6981308 GCA_025631255.1 Cornus kousa | reverse complement strand
TGAAAATATTAAAAATTCAGTGGGCGCGGATGCCTCCATTGGTCCTATGTTATGTTTGTGCCTACTTCTAGATGTTCAGTCAACTGTTGCACCTCAACGCATTTTGGGAAGAGCTAGCTAGCGAGATACGTTGACCTCCTTACTTCTCTCATGGTAGAATCATCTTCCTACCGAGTCACTTTCCTCCTCGGTCCACAGAGACAAAATGTAGGACTGGTTCCAGTAGTTCAGCATGGATATAATTGAAAAAAGCAGTCTATTCTATATACTTTCTCCAATTCCGTGGTTTCCGCAAACTTTACGCAATCGATCCGATTATATAAATATCCCTTCAACACAACATATATAGGTCATCGAAATGATCTCGGAGACCTACCAAAGCACTCTTCAAATTTGATTAATTTGTAAAATAGGAATAATTTATAAGAGGTTGGATTGAAATTTAATAATATAGCAAGACTTTTAAACATAGTCAATAACTTCCTTTATATATATATTTTATATATTTTTAACAAGAAACACACCTACAGCTCTACTAACATTTAATATTAGAAACACACTTAGGGTTCCACTTCAATTACATTTAAAACCATATTTTATTAAAATGTAAGTTTCAAAGATTTTTTATTTAATTTTTTTTTTCACACAGTTTCAAAGATAATGAATGTGATTACTATTAATTATCGGAAAAAAAAAAAAAAAGTAATTACTATTCAATGGATGCAATTTTCATCTTTTGTTGCCATAATCTTTTGTAGCCATAATGATGATAGCAACGACAACAACAATTTTGTAGAAACAATTTTCACAAAGCTTAGAATTGAAAAATGATTGACTCTCTGAAAACATCGAGTGGAGAGTTACATGGGTCGGTGCTGGATGCTTTTTACTTTTATTCAACCTTTCGTTTTCGGAGATCCTGTCTTCGATTAATGAGTATACATCAAGTAAAATGATAAACACAGATATGTTTGCATTTAACTTGATACAGTAACACATAGAAATGAGCAAAAACTGAGTGAACTCGGAATAGATTCTCTAAATTAACTCGCATCCACGCGCCACATGTACCATTGGGCGAATTTCTAGATATGTGTGTGTGCTTTTAGAGAGAGAGAGAATGTGTTTCTCGTGAGGTGGTCGACACATCTAGCGGTACTAGTCATCTCTTGTCTTTGATTTTTGTATTAGTTTTGATCCTTTCCTTCTAATTATATATACTCTATCAACTCTAGTCTCACTGACAGTCAGTCTGGTGGGTCCCAACCATACCCACCCAATGCTCCATCTCCAATCCAATCCAATCCACAGTCAGGACTTCACGGACGGAATCCGTATACCCATATACACATTACACACACAATATATATCTATATATATATATATATATAGTTCTCTCTCTGCAATAATAGCACAATGATTTTTACCTGATGAATGGCTGTAAAGGCGATACACTTTTATCCCTCACACCCTTTTGAGATCAAGTTTAGATTCTACCTTTCAACTTTTAAATTTCAATGTTGTTTTTTCTCCAACTTTTCTTCAATAATTATTTATATTACCATACTACTATATAAGTTTGAGTTCAAATCCATGAAAAGACATGAAGCACACTGCTACAACAGCTCTACCAAGTTGCCTTTTTAAAACCATTTAGAGAGAGAAAATAGAGAGGGGTCCACCCGAGTCTATGACTGACCGACTTTTGAGAGAAGCCGTGTAAGATGAGGAGTATATGACAAAGACATACCAAAAAGAAGAGTTTGATGAGAGAGTTGAAATATTCTCTTTAGCTTTCATGGATATATTTTCTTTCAAGATTCAAACAAGTCTGCAGAAGAGTTAGATAAAGATCTACTTAATAGTTTGATTTCGGAAAATAAAAAAATATATAATCTTCTCTTCTGTTTTTACTTTTCTTTGTTTTGGTTTCAACTGTTTCAGCTTTGGAGTACTTCTTGCTTGTTCTTCTGGTTGATCAAGTTTAAGGAACATTCAAATTCACCATTTAAACAATGATGTCTGGTGAAGGGCGTTCCTCAATTCCCTCCTCAATGAGTGGCTTCATTCAGGAACCAAATCCAAATCCAAATCCAAACCCTAACCCTAACCCTAATGCGAATTCAGTGAAGAGGAAGAGAAACCTACCAGGTACACCAGGCAAGTATATGTGTGTATATATATATATATATAGATATAGCTCAACTCCATACATCACAGCATCTGCAAAGTTTGTATTTTATTTTATTTATTTTAAAAAATACTTCCTAATGAGTAAAATTACAGTAACCGGAAGTCTCGTGTACTGGAGTAGCCATTCTTTTATCTTTCTAATGGATTGTTTGTTTTAAGCAGATCCGGATGCAGAAGTGATAGCTCTCTCACCGAAGTCTCTCATGGCGACGAATCGATTCTTGTGTGAGATATGTAACAAGGGTTTTCAGAGAGACCAAAACTTGCAGCTGCATCGGAGAGGTCACAATCTGCCATGGAAGCTCAAGCAAAGAACCAACAAAGAGGTCAGGAAAAAGGTGTACATCTGCCCCGAAAAGAGCTGTGTGCACCACGATCGGTCAAGAGCCCTCGGGGACCTCACCGGAATAAAGAAGCATTACAGCAGAAAACATGGCGAGAAGAAGTGGAAGTGCGAGAAGTGTTCAAAGAAATACGCAGTTCAATCTGATTGGAAGGCTCATAGCAAGATTTGTGGGACTAGAGAGTATAAATGCGACTGTGGAACACTCTTCTCCAGGTATATAATAGATATACTACTGTACCTTAACATCTTTATTTCTCAATTTGGTATTTGTCTTCTTTAATTATAATTCTCTAGTGTATATGATTAGCTTCTTTAAGTGAAATAAATGCTAGCTTGCTAGCTCATGTATGGACAAGGCTATTTAGAACGAAAAATTAAACTGAGAATGTTAACCAATGAATTTCAATTATATCCTTTAAGATGCTTTGTATAACCGAGAAGATTAGCCAATAAATAAGACCAAAACTGTGATCTTACAACGCATCTGAAGAATAAAAATCCCTAGACTAGGATTCTCGGTTTGAATTTTCATTCTAAGTAGCATTGCCCCCTCATGTGTGTATAAGCATTAATTGCTTTTATTTAAATTTAATGTGATTGGACCATATATAGGTTATATTTAATATAGTTGAGTTGGGGTTTATGTATATATATATATATATATATCAAACAGAAAGGATAGCTTCATCACACACAGGGCTTTTTGTGATGCCTTGGCTGAAGAAAATGCAAATTTCACTTCAGTTCCTACCCCAAATTTGAACTTCAGAAATGACTTGATTAGTGGGTCAGTTGGGGATCCTCAAGCTGCCGGAAACCCCCAGTTTTCCTCGGTGTTTCAGCCCGATCTTGTTGCCTTAGAGGCTGGCCAGAACATGATGGATGGGCGGAAACCTAGGTTGCCACTATGGTTGGACCATGGCAATTCTCATCTTAACCACATTGGGATGGCATTTAACACTTCTAATGCCGGCTTGTCTGAGCAAACAACACCACCAAATATGTTTGGATTATCAGCACAATGGCTCAATAGGGAACAAGAAGCACCATATAATTGCACCAATAATCTATCTTCAATGGCACCGCCACGGAGATTGAAGGTGGAGGAAGAGAACAAAGGGAATATGCCGGAGACCATAAGCTCTTTGTTTTACAGCAACCAGAGTCAGCAGCAGCAAGAAGCAGCCTCGTCTCCCATGTCGGCCACGGCACTTTTACAAAAAGCAGCCCAAATGGGATCCACAACAAGCTCTTCATCACTGTTTGGGAACAGCTTTGGTCTCATGAGCTCGTCCCTTTCTCGTGTCACAAGCTTCAATTCTTTCAATCAAAATATAAATAAGGTCCAGAAATTCTCGAACCAGAGTGAGAACTTGAATGGATTAATGTGTTCTATATCGACTAATTCAGTGCCAGCCACTAGCAGTGGTAGTACTCATGAAGGGGGATTGCCATTGGGTTATATGAACTCAAGCTCATTAGTGAGTAAAAGCAGTACCAATTCGGATCCTTCAATGATGATGCCTACCAATGGAAAGCCAAACAAAACAAGTTGTAATGAAGCTGAACACGGAATGACCAGAGATTTCCTTGGCGTAGGAGGTGGTGATAGAGGCAGGTCCTTGTTGCAAGAAGAGCTAGTCAAGTTTGCTTCAATGGGTTCAGCCATCGACTTAAGCCAGTACCACGGAAGTCATTGATTCGAATGAAAAAGAGGATTCATGTGATTGGCTTCATTCACATTTTAAGGTAGGTAAGAATTATGACGACCATAAAGCTTATTTTGGTAATTTTGAACATTAGTTTATATAGCGCATATCATGGGACTATATACATATATATATATAGATATATAGAGAGAGAGATGCTGTGAATTGTCAGAGAAAGGGCCGGCTAGGAAACTGTATGTTGGATGAGACTAAGCAAAAGGTGACTTAGCTTGGAGGGAATCACAAGGCGGGCGTTCATAGTCTTTGTGTGGAAAATTTTCTATTTCTTTGTCGGGTTTATGACTCCTGGTTGTGTGACCCTAAGTGTTGAATAACCACGGTTACCAATTTTGATACGCTCACTCCACTCAAGTGTGTGCATTAGGATATTTAAATAAGGTGTTTTTATTTGTCATGTCATGTTATGGCCTTCTAGAAAGTTTCCTACATGTATACAAGTCTTACCCCTATAAAGGAGGCCAAGAGATAAATACACACGACTCGTCTTGTGGTGTGGTGGACTTCATGCTTCCTTTTCCGTCAAGTTTTGATTTTGATTTTAATTTTAATTTTTGATTTTTTATTTCTACAATAGTCAAGATATTAATCTATGGTTACCTAACAAATATATATATATATATATGTGTGCGCGCGCGTGTGAATCTATGATTCTTGAACGGTAGGTAACCCGGCAACCACAACCTTTAGTTTTTATTTTATTTTACATATTATTCTTTTTTTGAATTGAAAAGTCACACATGCATCTATTTCTGTACTAGACTACATCAATATTGAGAAGATAGGCTTGAAGCAAAAGTGGCCCAAAATTTACAGTGGATTACTGTTTTTGGTCCATGCCTAGGGTATGCTAGATGGGCCGAGGAGACAGGAGTCAGAGGACTCGCATTTTTATTTTTATTTTTATTTTTATTTTTATTTATTTATTTATTTTAATCCTAGCAAGAAATAAGCCAGTCATACGATATCTACAACAAGATCATGCAGATATAGAAGATCAAAATACATAAAACATCATTCTAAATTAACTAACACCTCTTATAGTCAAGATCAACAGTCCTGACAAGCCAAAGAAAAAGTGCCAGCAAGAGCAGAAAAACAACCAACAAAAACCACAGGCAAGAGACCAAATACACCAATGCAGGCAAAGATAGCGGACGTCGGCAAAAGATGTAGATGCATCAGATCCACTCCCAGCGCATAACAAACCCAACTCCGGCGACCCAATAACCATTTATCGTCGAAAACGGCGCATATCAGGATATTGAGAAAAAAACTCACAAGAATATTTAAGAATTCTGTTTATTGTGAAACCTCACGACAAAAAAAATAAAAAAAAAAAAAAAAAAAAAAAAAATTGTAAAATTACCTATCAAACAAACTATGTATAACAAGTTGAAATTATTAATCAGTGGGTGAAATCGAGACCCCCACTCTTTCGAGAAAGGGTGGGGGAGAAAGCATAGGGATGAAGGCAAGGGGCGGCTGGGGCAGGGAGGCGAGAGAAAAGTTGGGGGGGGGGGGAGGGAGAGAGAGAGAGTGCACAACCGCTCTCCACTAACAGGACTCACATTGATTAACAATCAAATCATTACATTTTTAGGACACAATTAATTACTCTCATATTTTCAGAATGTATCCTCTCATTCACCGACCAATCAACTCTCTCTCTCTCTCTCTCTCTCTCTCACACACACACACACACACATTGGACATATCATCTTCCTTTTCTCTTGGACACATATCAACTTTCACCATCATCATCTTCTCCACCCATCCAAACCTAAATCCTCACCTCATCTACACCCAGGGACACCTACCCAGGAAATTGGGGTAATGGGGGTAAAAGTAAAATATTTTTATAAATTTTCGGGACAACAATAAAATTTCATTGCTATATAATTGTAATATAAAAAAAATCCTAGTGTTTAAAAAATAATAAAAAATTAAAAATTAAAAAAATTGAGGGTAAGTACCTCTTTAAGGCGTCCCTGTTTACACCTATGTATAAAAATAAAAAGTATATATATATTTTTAAAAGTTATTAAAATGCTTTTCTTTTCATTCTTATGTTTGGTACAAAATCATTCATTCTCTTTACTAACAGAATGGGCATTCCATTCTCACACGAATAGGATTAAAAAAATTTTGGGGGTAAGTAGCCTCTTTAAGTCCGTCCCTGTCTACACCTATGTATAAAAATAATATATATATATATATATATATTTAAAAAAGTTATTAGAATGTTTTCTTTCCATTCTTTTGTTTGGTGCAAAATCATTCATTCTCTTTACCAACGGAATGGACATTTCATTCCCAAACGGAATAGGATTAAAAAAATTATGACAAAAAAACCTGTTCATCATCTCTTTTTAAACCCATCGACATCTTCCAACCCATCAACATCTTCTTCCAACCCATCGACATCGGAATTCCTTCCACAGACTGTAACCACGGCGATGATAAAGGTAGCTGAAGTAGAGGAAGCTATCAGACCATCCAGAAACGCCATTGAGATCAAAGACCTTGGAAGTCTGGATCGCCTTCAACTCATTCGACGTTGCCACAATCTTCGTCCTCGATATCAGATCTGTTATACTTCTTTCCATAATCTATCCGTTTTGTTCCGCCGCCATCATCATCTTATTTCTCAACGGTGGAACATACAAGACCACAACACAACCCAACACAACCATCTCTTTCATTTCCAAGCGCTAGTTTCACCTTCATTGTCTCCCTCCACTGTCTTCCTTCACCGCCGGAGACAAAGTTGACTTCCTCGTCTTCCTCTCTCACTACCCTTTATATCAACATGGCGTCTTCATCAACGGGCCAGTGGCCTAGCGGTATTAACCTTTTACTTTCTCAAAGGGAGGGGTTCAAGTCTCATAAGAGACAAGTGTGTGTGAGTATTAACTTAGAAAAAAATAAACATGGCGTCTCCAGCCCTAATCTTGATTGCCCCAATTTCATTTCTTATTAATTATTATTTTTTTGTTATATTTATTATTATTATTTTTTAAGTTAAATTTCTTTATTCATGATAAAGAGTAATTTAGATAATGAATGTAAATTAATTTCATTCCATCTTTTAATTGGTTCAATCAAATAGGTGAAAGAGATTCATCATTCCATATTTATAGTATTACTAGAATGAAATGGTCCCATTTCATTCTAAGCTTCATTCCATTTCCACTATATTTTATTCTTGCACACCAAACTAACCCTAAGAAGTCAGCTATTATCATGATTGAGAAAAAAACAATAACAATAACAATAACAATAACAATAACGTAACCAAAGGGCCTTTGGCCTAATAGTATAACTTCCTCATCTTCAAAAAAGAGGGGAACAATTCGAGCTCGCACGAGAATAAAAAGTGTGTGTATTTATTTTACCATCCAAAAAAAAATAATAATAACAATAACAATAACGTAGCAGGTAAGATGGTAAAGGGTACTTTCGGCCTTAAAAATTTTGCTCATTTAACGTGATACCAGGGTAAAACCAGCTCATGGCACGTCACTTTTGGGTTTCCGCTGAGTTTAATTATATAATAAGATCGGCCAATATATTATTTTTTTAAAAAAATCTTATTTATGATGATTGATGACCAATGCAGCCCAATATATGACAGAGGATATGACGGTGGCAGATAGATCATTAGGCCCATTCAGAGATCACTAGTCACATTCTAAATTTACTTCGTCAGGGCTCACTTCAATATAGCAGATTACTGGTCATATTCCAAACTTACTTGATCAGGCCCACTCCAACAAATATGAGATACTAAAGCGATATATCTGCTGTTTTACTGTCACCATAGCTTATTGCGGCAAAAATCGACTGCTAAAAATGTTTTGCGGTGGGTACAGGCGTCGGTGTAGGCCCCAGTTTAATTTTTATTTTTAGAAAGGTAAAGCAAAATGAATTAACTTTATGTTCAAGTTTTAAATTTAAAATTAGTGAAATTGAAAAAAAGTAACTCGAAAAATTGAAGTAATTTTTTTTACTATTCTATTTATAAAAGCTCTAATTTCTTGCAACCGAGTACACAACTTAAGCTCCATTTCAAATTTCAATTCCATATATATTAATTTGAATACGGTATATGTTGTGTTTGATGTGCAATAATAAAATAAAATGTAAGTGGGAATGAAATGAGAGTGAGAATGGGATGGAATTGTCATTCACATTCTATTGTTTAGTTGTAATTTGTAAATATGAAATGTGTAAGAATGAAATGATAATAACCATTCTAATGTTTGTTTGAGTTCTCCAAAATATCCCTGTTAGTAAAAAATAAATTAAATTAACAAAATCACACTCTTCTATAATTTTTTAAAACTAAATAGTGGTAGTGGATGGTGGTGGAGGTGGAAAGTGGTAGTGGTATAGGCGGTGGTGTTGGAAGGCGACAGTGGTGGCAATGATAAAAGGCGGCAATGGAGGTGAAATGTAGTGGTGGTGGTGGAAGGCGGTGGCAAGAGTGTTGCTGGCATGGTAGTGGAAGGAGATAGTGGTGTAGGTGACGGTGGTGGAAGCCAATGGAGGTGATTATGGTGGTGGTGGAAGGCAGTGGAGGTGGTGGTGGTGGAAGGTAGTGATGGAAGGCGGTAACGGTGGTGGTGATGGAAGGCTATGGTGGTGGTGGTGGTGAAAAGAGGTGGCGGTGGCGGTGGCGGTAGAAAGTGGTAGTGAAAAGCGGCAGCTGCGATGGTGAATAGTGGTAGAAGGCACAGTGGCGGTGGTGAAAGGCGGAGGTGGTGAAGGCAGTGGTGGAAGGAGGTAGCAGTGGTAGAAGGTGGTGAAAGGTGGTGGCGGAGGTAGAAGGTGGTGAAAGGTAGTGGCGGTGGCTGAGGAAGTGGTGGAAGGCGGCGATGGTCGTGGTGGTGTAAGACGGTGGCGATGGTGACAGTGGTGGTGGAAGGTAGTGATTGTGGTGAAAGGTTGTGGCAATGGTGGTGGTGGAAGGTGGTGAAAGGTGATGGCGGTGGTGGTGGTGGAAGGTGGTGGCGGTGGCAGTAGCAATGGCGGCAGCAATGGTTTGGGCAAATGAAGGCGATGTCGGTGGTGAAAGACGGTGGCGGTAGTGGAAATTGGTGGTTGGTGGTGAAAGTCTATGGCGGTGGTGGAAGGCGGTGGTAGTGGTGGCGGTGGGTGGTGGTGGTGAAAGGTGTAGGTGGTTGTGGTAGAAGATGGCGGTGATTTTTTGACTTGGGAACATGAGAGTTTTTTTGGAAAAGTTGATTGTTTTAAAAAAATTACTTGGGAATGGAATGACCATTCTGTAGGTTTAGTTGTGGAATTGATTTTATTTCAATAGAATGATCATTCCTACTTTAAATTGCATACCAAACAAAAGAATGGTTGAAATAGACATTCCATTTTATTCCATTCCATTCTTATACACCAAACACATCATTATAGTAAAGAGGAAAAATGAAAGAGAATTCTCCAATTAGTACATTATCTATTTCAAATTTTGTCTCTTCACAATAATATATTTTTGATTTATTCAAGAACTTTTTATAAAAATAAAAAAAAGCCTAATATATGTGTTTTTTTAAGCAGGTGTCACCCATACTGGCAAGATGGAAAAATTAAATATGGTTATATTAATTTTTTGTGGTAATGCATTTTTATATATGGCATGACGTTAATATGGACTTCTAGGTAGTTTTGTAGGGAATGAAATACAACTCGTGGAACCATTAGAAATCTAATTGGATTTGGTTTTAAATCTTGATTCGTAGTTAAGTGGCACTTCTCCCCCTTTTGAAGAAAATGTTGAGGATTCTTGTCTTCATTATTTATTTATTTATTTGGTTAATGGTAAGCTTTAATAAAAGAAAAGAAGAATGTACAAGAGGAGGCCATCAGAGGACACAACCAGCCCAAAGCAACCAAGAAAATAAAACAGCAAACCACTCCCTCTATCAAAGAGACCTTAGAACCATGTAGCAAACCACCTAATCAATGAGACACCAGTTTTGTCCTCCTGTAAAAGAACAACCTTGTATAAACAATTGTAGTAAGTCTTCCTGCTTTCCATGTAATTTAAGATGACCTCCATTTCTCAGCTGCAGAGATGCAAGCTTAGCTCTTATACAGCTTTTGATGAGGCATATAATGTGTTGAGGAGATGAAGATTATTCCTAAAAGGCCTTGCATTCCTCTCCAACCAAATAAAATAAATTGCAACATTAAGGAGCAGCTTGTGGGTATTATACTTCTTTGAGTTCCATGTGACAGAACACCAATTGATAAGATCTATAGAACCTTGCTACATGCTGAATGAACATCCAAATATGAGCACTGAAGCTGCACCTAAAGAAGAGGTGGTCCAATGATTCATTTACCAGGAGGCAAAGGATCGAAGCATGTGTTAACATAGTGTTTGTTCCTCATTGGCTTTGAATCAAGTGCATACAATCTACCTCTGCATGCAAGCCAGGCAATCACACTGGTATGTTGGTCTTGAACCAAACCAGATGAGACCATGCAAATGAAATTGTGGGTGGAGTGAGGTACTTGGTGGTATGTGCTAGTGAAAACTGATTGGTGGGGCTTGGGATCCATATCACATTGTCACTCTCAACAGTAGGTAAGGGAAGAGTTGGGGATGTTTCAACCATAGATCGAGCGTGACATAGGCATCAAATAAATCGGATTTAGCTCCATATCGAGGTTGGCTGTTGATGTTAGAAAGGAAAAAATGCTTATGTCAATAGAATTGTCAAAAAATTGCAGTTAGTAAAAAATGTGTGTTTGGTCACACATTTTATAAAGTACTTTTCAAAATTAAATTATTTTGTAATTTATTTAGTAATGATATTTTTTAAAACACTTATTAGTGTTAATTTTACAATTACATCTTTAAATACAATGATACAATATTTGATAACAATAATTTAATAAAAGAAAGTGTGGAATCTTCTTCATAAGAAATAAAAAAATGGCAAAATTATCCAAGAAAACTTATTAAATTACTATTATCAAATATGAGTATAATCTATGTTCTCGACGTAGTTTTAAGATCTTCAAATTTCAACTTTATTTAAAAATTCTATTAAGTTAAAATTAGTACCTATTAAAAACACTTTTAATGATTACCATATATATATAAACGTAATTTTTCAAACATAAAAGCAATTTTAGGGCCGGCTATTGAAAAAAAAAAAAAAAAAAAATTCCCAAACCAACTATTTAATTTATTAGAATCTTTGTGTTCATCGAATATGGATCATTCCATGACATCGGATTTGATCCACATATGGAAAGGTATCCTAACGCTAAAATGTTGTGTTGAAGTTGAACATGAATATGCAGCTGCTTGCTCTATTTTATTCCCTAACCAGTTTTCACGGTGTAACTCGAGGTTATAGCTGTTGTTTAGAAAATATATTTTGTAAGACAAAATTAATCTTTATATTATTTTTCTTTCTTTCCTATATTCATATCTGGGTGTATACAACTAGTTTCTTTTGCTCTTCTTTATTGTTTCTTCTTTCAAATCTCTCCTTAAGAGCAATGCCAACCCTCTATCAAATGTCCTCTTAAATTCAAAAAATAGGAGACTTTGTTTTTTTACACACTCCAATGTTGTGCGAAACAGATTGAATTTCAAAATATAAGATTCACAAAAGTTTTCTGACATATAGTAGTTTACTTTAAGTTGGGATGTTGAACAATTTTTTGGAATTTTGTGCAAGATAGTCTGAGAAGTCAAAAATAAGGAAAGTAAGTTGCAGTGTCAAAAAAAAAAAAAAAAAAATTACATTTTGGATGAAATTTAATATTAGAATATAACTGTTATATACTTTATCATAAAAAAATATTATTTTATATTAGAGATGGTCTAATGGACAACTCCTCAATACAAAAAAATCAAGCTTTTAGCGTTCAAGTTCACTTCAATGATGGAAAGCGCGTGCACAATCTCATATTAGATGAAATTATTAAAGAACAAAAAAATACAAGGGAAGTCATGTAAAAAACACTGAAAGAAAAATTAATGCAGAGGAAAGAAAAAAAAAAAGAACCTCATAGTTCAATTATTGACGTCATACAGTTAATACTCGGGACATATTACAATTATTCGGACGCACTAACAGCGTCGATCACCACCGTTCGATCTGAATCAGCAAAATCATCACGTACCATCTATAGTTACAGAAGAAATGATTCAACAACAGCAACTCCAATAGTCACCACCATTCCAGGCATGGTGAGACTAACTGCACCGTTTTGTGTAATTGGAGTACTAACAGTGGCCGGTTCCTGCTTCTCCTTCGCCGGCGGGGGCAACGGTACTGGTGCCGGTTCCGGTGCCGCTGTGGGTACCGGAGTACCGAAAATTTTCCAAGGAAGAAGCACATTGTCCACCTCATACACAGCAATCTGGTTGTCGGAATAGAATGGGGTAGATACATTAGTATTCATAACACCAGTCGACACGTTCAATTGGTTGCCGGCGATGGTCACGTTAAGTGGGAACTCACCGGGACGGGTTTCTCCGGCTTGTGTCCGCAATGGATTGCTTACAGTTTGGAACTGCGATGCGGAGATATAGGTAGGTACGAAATGAAACTGCACGAGCTCCGACTGCTTTAGATCATCGAGAGAGTTGATGGTGCCCGGCTTGAGGTTGGAAAACGCATTATCGGACGGTGCAAATACAGTTAGGCCATTGTTTGAGTTATTGAGCTGGGAATTGATCTGGGCATCCACATGGGTACTTTTCAGTAACCGGATAAAGAGCGAAAAGTGGCCACCCTTTTCCAGGATTTTGGTGATGTTGGGCGGACCTGCAGGTGCTGGGGCCGCTGCTACCACCGGGGACACTGCAGTCGGTACTGGGGGAGCTGCTACCACCGGGGATGGTGCAGTCGGTACTGGGAGCACTGTTGGGGATGCTGCCGGGGACTGTGCTAGGGTTGTGCTGAAGTGGAAGTGGAATTGTAGTGTAAGTGAGAGAAAGAAGAGAATCCAGTTCATCATTTTCTTGGTTTTTGGTGTGGCCTTGAAGGGTTGCTAAGAAATATAGAGGTTAACTAATTAAATGGAGGAGTGGCCTTGATCGAATGATGTATTTGATCGAGTTGGAGATGGGAAATAGGAGGAGAGATTGAGAGGCTTTATGGAGAGTGTGGGAGGGTTATATTAGGTGAAGTGCATCCGTTTTAGCAGAAAACCAGTTAGCATCCTAATGTGGTATGGTGGATATATATCATACAAGGTTGCATGGTTTTTTCATTTGATATATTAAGTATCAGTGCTAACAACTTTTCTTCTCTTTTCTCTTTTTCTTTTTTTATCTTTTTTTTTTTAGGATAGAAATTTTTTGTCACAATCAAATCGACATGATTCACATGAATATCCTGTTTGATCTATTCAAGCATTTTTTAAATTTTATATGGCATTTTATTATGTATTTAGCAGCAATCACGAGTGGTGGCAAGATGAAAAATAAAATTAAAAATTGCGGTTATGTTATGTTATTTATTTTTTATTTATTTATTTTTGGTGGTGACATGCATTTTTATGATATGTCACGGTTACATGTGGACTTCTAGCTAGTTCTATTAGGGCAAGAAATAGAACACGCATGACTAGAAATGTAATTCAATCCAAAATCTATTTGAATGAATCTGGTTCTAGATTTTGGATCCGAAATATATTTATAAAATAGGCAAAATATGAATATTCTTTGATAAATTCCACAATAGGTTTATGTTGGACTCGAAATTAACATAAAATAGATTGAATTTAAATTGATATCCGATCCAAATCAAACATATATATTTTACTTTGATATAATATTTGTATTGATTATTTTGGTCCATATGTATATATGATAAGCATTCCATCCAAATATAGGTAGATAGGAATCTTAATCTTAATACTAAAATGTGGAATTGGAGTTGGATTCACATGAATTTGCTCCTGTTTGTTTTGTATTGTGTAAATACAACATAACTAAATGGCATTCACGTTCTGTTTAAAAGTCTTGAATTTAGAATTGGAGAAAATTTAATCATTCACCTTTACGCTTTTCACTTATATCTATTTAATTTCCAATTTAATTAATTTGTAAATAGTATCAGAGTCAATTGCCACCTAAAGAAAAGTGTTCCGAATCCGACAATAATTCAGGGTTTTGTCGGGGACAACACGGTGAATAATAAACCCCGTCGAATTAGTCCAAACACGTGCACTTTGTTACAGTTAGTGCTAAACTAGTTTCTTTTTCTTTTTCTTTTCTTTTTTCTTTTTTTTTTCTTTTTTTTTTACCCTCGCAAACAACAACAGCTGAAAAAATTAGACCAAACAGTCCTTAGCTGCCAGGCCACTGCCTAGGTTGCCTATGCCCAGGGCTGGCCCTAGATTTATGTGCATTCATGCACGCACACATACTGTCTTTATATTTGGCCATCTAAACCTAGCACAATTCACAAGGCTCATAACCGAGAAAGCAGAAAGGGAAATTTTACAATTTGACGACAAGGTATGAAATTTGAATTCCGCCATCATGACCCACTTAAATTCTAAAACAATCATCACAGCTATACAACTTCCATCCTTAGGGGTGTTTAAACGCCTAATGCCCTAAAGCCGTCCGGTTTGAAAGTCATTGACCTAACGCTCGACCTCATGGATTGCTAGAAAGCTTAATAAATCACTACATTGTACCATGTTTCCATCTTTGATGCTTAGAGATAAAATAAAAATTAAAAAAAATTAAAAAAAAAATCGAGTGAAAAAAATAAGTGCACCTACATGAATAAAGCTTTAATAACAGGTCCACTATTTGTCGTGATGATCGGTACTAGATTTGTGTGCTAGTTTGAGGGCAAGGATGAGATCATTTCTTTAGTTAGCTAGATAGCAACATATTTGATGCTGGTCCACTCAAAAAGAATTCTAGAATTATTTTGA
>JAOTQH010000001.1:6945171-6961054 GCA_025631255.1 Cornus kousa | reverse complement strand
TGGGCCTTGAAATTCAATCTTGACATTACTTGGCCCAAACTTACTCAAAATGCTCTGCCGGATATATATGACCGACACTTGTACTCGGTCAAATTATTCAAAGCCCACTTTTGTTATCAATCACCGCCGTCCAATCTGACTCAACAAAATCATATAGGCACCAGACCCCACTAGATAGTGAAATCTCCACCCTCTATTTCTCCCACTAAAAAAACACAGCAACTCCAACTCCAATAGACACCAACATTCCATGCATGGTGAGACCGACTGCACCAGAGTCAGCCGCCGGTGAATCATCGTCAGATCCCGGACTGTTACCGGTGGACGACTCCTTATTCTTTGAAGCTCCCGGTGCCAATGCCGGTGCCGGAGCTGTCCCTGGAGTAGCAAATATGCTCATGGGAAGAAGCACTTTGTCCACCTGATAAACAGCAAGCTGCATGTTGTCTGTAAAGACTTTTTTGCCCAGAGTGGCATTCACAACACCGGTAGACACGTTGACTTGGGTGCCGGAACTCGTCACGTTAAGCGGGAACTCACTGAAGCTACTGTTTCCAGCTTCTGTCCTCATTGGGTTGCTCGCAGTTTGGAATTCCAATGTAGTGTTGAAAAATGAAGGTATGATATGAAACTGCACCAACTGGACTTGCTGTTGATCAGTCAAGGAATTTATGGTGCCGGATCTTAGGCTCGAAAATGCGTGATCGGTGGGTGCAAGGATAGTTAGGCCTTGGTCTGACTTCCTAATCTGGTTATTGATTCGATCACCCAATTGGGTAGTTTTTAGAAGCCTGATCAAGATGGAAAACCGGCCGGCTTTTTCCAGTACTTTGGTGATGTTGGTGGGACCAGGTGGTGTTGGGGACAAAGCCGGGGAGGCCGGGAGCTGAGCTAGGGTTGTGGTGGAGTGGAAGTGGAGGAGAAGCACAATAGAGAGAGTGAAGAGAAGGTGGTTATTCATTTTGGTTAATTTCTAGTATTTTTTTAATTTGAGTATGGTGGTGGTGGAAATTGGGGTGTTTGGAAAGAGAGAAAATGGAGGGGCTTGTGATGTGTGTGTGTGTGTGTGTGTGTGTGTGTGTTGTGTTTGAGGGGAGTGAGAGAGGAGTTTTATGGAGGTGAAAATGATGTTAGCCTTTTTTTTTTTTTGAAATGTAAAATGATGTTAGCCTTGTTAGGTCATGAGTAGTCATTTTACTTAGAAATTCAATTAGCATCTAATTTCCAATGAAGGTTGGTGCAAAGGTTTGGTTTTTAGTAATAAGAACTAATTAGCATCTTTTCTTTTTGATTTATTTGAGAGAGACTTACTAAAAAATAGAATCAATTAGAAAGAATGAGAGAGATTTATAACTAACAGTTTGCTTTGGAAGGAAGGAAAATCAGAAGATCTTATTGAAGTGGTTGTGAGTACGTAAATTAAAGCAATGAAATTTCTGTACGTAATTGCTTTTTGCTTTTCTCTTTGAGTTAAAATTGGGTAAAGCTAACTTCTTAAGCAGTTTCCATAAGCAAATACTTTAATTGATTATTAGCAGTTTCCATTGTCAATTAATAGGTATAGGTTTCACTTTGCGCCTGTGGAGATAGCTTAATCTTCCAAATGAAGGGGGAAAGAAAATTGTGTACAATAATGTAAATACGAAATGGCCCAAAGCCCAAAGAAGAAAGGTAGAGAAAGGCCCAAAAGAAATAAAGGGCCAAAAGCCCAATATAACAAATTTAAAGAAAAGATAACACACAATATCATCATGTAATCAACCTTTAAATGGAATAGATATTGGTCGTGTCGGCTGCACATGATATGTGTACAATATATGCATATACGTGCACAACACATACTATTCAGATGAACCTGATGTGTTCTCCTTTAAATAAACAAACGTTTTTACAACTTCAACTCATATGAGCGAGATGCACTCTCCTTTGAATGAACATTTTTGCAAGTTGCTACCCTTCTCTCTTGGATGGATTAAAGTCTAAATCATCATCAGATGCCCAAACCATCCTAATGCATGTAATGAAGTAATTTGTTTTGCTCAATGCGGGGTTTTTCTTAGGGGAAGAATGTGGGAGGAAAGGGAAGGCTGCAAAGCTCGGATTCAAACAGGTCAATTCAATCACTTTGAGTAACACGATACTTACACTTAATTGCTCAATGCTAAGAAACCATAAAAGATAATGAGAGATTAATTTTAGTGGTCAAATTTTGGAGCCCTTATTAATTTACATATAATTGATTAAAACACAAAGCTGAAGACCCAAAACAATTTGTCTTAAAAATACCCTTAGAAACAATATTTATTTATTTTTGGTTGACAAGTATTAAAATTCAGATAGTCCTTGAACTGTATCATACCCTGATTGTCTCTTGAACCTGCAAACGTTGCAGAGTGTTGAATAGAGTGATTGAGTTTGGTACTTGTCCTCCCCACCCATCATCGGCATCGGCACGCCGACTTTGACAGGGCTAACATAGCCAGGCCTGTAAGTCTTCCCCAGAACTCCCTCCACAAGATCAGACAGATTTGAGAACTTAAACTGTGTCTCCAAGTGAGCAAAAGCATCATCACTTGGCAACTGATAGTTATGAACCCTATTCTCTTCTGCTCCTATTGGTCTCACCTTCACATACATTTCCACCAAACCACTCACTGTCACCCTCACACTGTTGGCATCTTCAGTTCTCTCCACAACCACCTCTCTCTCTCCAGTGTTAAGCCTCCATTCAGCTTCTCCATCGGTGGGTATGGTGATGACCTCGCCGTCCCACTTCACGATGAGAGCATCGGCATTGTTGTCCCAGTGAGAGACTCTGTTGGCTGCAAGGACTAGGGTGTGTGTTTCAAACATGACTGAGAGGGCTTGCACCCATGTGTAGTCCCTAGTCCTTCCGTTTGGCCGGGTTCCGATGAAGTGGGCGTTGATCTGAAGGTTGTCATCTGAGACAATGGCAAAGTCAGCTCCCTTTGCTCCATGGAAGTAGAACATTACACCGTCGCCGCCAACGAACCGAGGATCGTAACATAGAGATCCGTAGCCATTACAGTTGGGTTTTCTCCCTGTAAAATAAATTACATACATCCACTTAGAAGTTGGAGTTGGATATAGAGAGAACATTTAGATGATATATTATACAGTTTTTCAGAAAATAATTTTCAAGAATTCAGAAATAATCGTTTTTCAAATAATTATAAAAGACAGTTTTATGAAAATAGTCAGATTTTTTAACGAGTATTCAAACATATATGATTCAATTTTTGGACAACCTTATTTTATTCTAAAAACTGAAAAATAGAAAACTATTCAAAAATATGTCGGTTGATGGTTTCTGATTAGTGCTTTCTAAAACTCTTCTGTTATCAGAAAATTGTCTTTTCATTGTAATTCTATTATAAGGGTTTTCTAAATGACAAATCAAGCAGACAACTACAATTTTCTAAATCTTAATTCTTAAAAAATAGAAAATTGTTCTCCAAAGCAAACATGAATTTAAAGTTCTTAAAACTTGTTTGGAGATAAATAAACAAGACATCTTTCACTTGAAGTGGGATTATATGTGTGTGTGTGTGTCTTATAGAAGATCATTTGTTGTTTAGAAAAATAGTAGTGGGTTAGCATATGGACTTACACTTGCAGGTGGTTTCACATCTGCTACTACAATCAACGAAACATCCCTTCTTTTTCTTGTTCTTCTTGGGCTTCCTTTGGGGGCATTCAGCCGGACAAGTGAGAGTCTTCTCACATACCCCTTTGTTTTTGCAGGGAGCTTCTTCCTGTTTGACAGCGCCGCCATTGCTGCCGTTACCATTGTTGTTGCCATTGTTGTTTCCGTCGTTGTTGTTGCCATTATCGTTGCCTCCATTGTTGTTGTTGTTTCCGTTGGGGTTGTTGTTGTTACCATTGTTGTTTCCATGGTTGTTGTTGCCATTGTTGTTGCCACCGTTGTTGTTGCCATTGTTGTTGCCGTTGTTGTTGTTGCCATTGTTGTTGCCTTGGCCTCGAACAATGGCAACTTCCATGGAGATGAATATAAGAAGAAAAGCCAGCACAATGCATGACTTTCTGATCCTCTCCATCTCTATGCAACTCTCTATGATTTCTTTCTCCTTTTCTTGATTTGCTAGTAGAAGTATGAAGGAAACATATGGATACAATGGGGGTTGAAAGAGTGCCTTTATATAAGAGTATTAAGGGCTAGGTTTTTGTGCGTGTGTGTGTGTGTGTGTGTCTTTGGGCAGTGGGTTTGACTAACAATAGGTCTATAAATATATAAATTCTTTAATATGCTTTTCTGATCTTTAAGCAACTTACAGAATAGAGATTGTGTTTACAAATAAGGTTTTGAATTCCATAATGTACAATTCGTAGAAATGTGTCAAACAAAGTCTTTCATCATACGACTTGCGACTATTTAAAATTTAAAGGGACTAGCTAGCATGAATATTAAATGTTGATTTTTTTATTTTTTCATTAGAATTTTAAATGGAATGGAGAAACAGACTAGTTTTCTTTTTACTTCTTACTGATTTGATTTCTTTTGTTATACTCAACGTGTTTCTTTTTTACTAGCCAGCTTTCAATTGCAAAATGGTTCTTCAAATTATGTAGGTCATGGTCTTTGCATAGAGTATATTATGTCTCATTAAATTAAATTACATTGACCTGTTCTAAAATTTGGATAAATTACATGTAGATAGATCACGTTTATTATTTTAACTTTCCCAAAACTTGTTCACTGATTACCAAAAGGTGACTTGATGAGTGTAAAAAGTCAACAATGCTCTTATTTTCATAGAAGAGGAGCAAGATTTTTATACAAGGGAATGGTAAAATTGTCACTTTATAAAATTTAATAATTATTTAAGGACCGCGAATTCATTAGTTAGCTAATTTAATTGATTTATGTGAGCGTAGTGGTAGGTCCCATCATATGATGTCACCATAACGTCATGCAAGGACAAACCCAGAAAATAAGATAAGGGGAGGGGGGGTAATTGTCGAATTCGGTGTCTAAATCACTACTCTATAAAATTTGGTCCATAAGTCTGTGGAAAAGAAAATGTTAGGCCTATCATTGAGCATAAGTACCAAATCTTTAGGATGATCAAGATAATAAACATTGAACAATCTACCCATGCGTAATTTATCCAATAAATTATAGAAATTTTATTTTGAATTAGTAACAGAAATGGGGTTTCATCAAAAGTCAAAGTAAACTGCTTCTTTGTTAAGTAAGATTATACTTAGCTAGATAGACTCAAAGTTTAACGTATCAAAATGGACAAATATAAAAGTGCATTGTTTTGATAAGCAAGTCACCAGCATTTTAATAAAAGTGGTAGCTCAACTTGCAATGCAAAAGCCAGAAATGGAGCCACATGGACAATTGGCTATGAAGCTTGCGGGCCCTACAATCATGGAATTTAGTAACCATTGAAGATACATTAATTCCATGTTATAATACATGTGTATTAGCTCCATCAATACTCGCAATCGTTTGTGTTACGCAGTCTCTAATTAAGTGATTATGAACTTTATTATGCGTTGGATTTCATGTCCTTGGATCAAATTTTGTAGCTAGTTAGATTCCCAAACCATTTATATACAAAAACCACACACATATCAAGATTTAATAAATTTACGTCCACCTCACGGTTACCACCGCCCGTACTGCTGGCAACGCCACCCACTACAGTTGATTGCATTGCGTTTCTTCTGTTCATTACACATTACGGACTCTACTTTGTTGTACAATATAAAACGGATGACGCAACACCATTAAACCTATAATGCAACATCTCGTTGTGTTGCATTATCGTTACAGAATAAGCAGAGCGTTCCATTCTCACATTACAATTCTCTTGTTCTGACAGATACGAATTCTTGTTCCATTCAAACATTCTCTTGTTCTGACAGAGCATGCTGTGAGAGATATCAGATGGCATGACAAATGCTATATTACAATTCTTTCATTCATGCATCAAATTGCCATTTAAAAAAATCCTACAATGGGATTCAATCACCTTAAGCAAACTTTTAATTCCTGTTAAATATGGACAGGTTTGAACATCTTCAAAGATTGAAGGCTACTAAAACATGTAGGGTTTCTAGAAAATAAGAAAAAGAAAAGAAATAAGGGTGGGTAAAATATAACCAATTATTTTATCATAAAATCTATTTGTGATTTTATTGGTGCTATTGAAATATAGGAAGATCGATCTTGGGTAGTTGGTAGAGGCTTAGATCCTCCCCCGGTGTCGAAATGCTATTTGAAGACACTTCTCCGACCCCATTCACCATCTTCAAGAAGTAACTGTGCCTGCACAAGAAAAATTTTAGAATCTTTTCTTAAAAATGAAATTTTAGTTTACCAATGGAAAAAAGAATACCATCGGGTGTCTGCAGTTAATTCAGGATGGAAGGCAGTCCCTAACAAATTATTTTGCTTTACCGCCACAATCACTTTCTTCTCAGACCCGGAACTCTCCTGAAGCAAAAATTATATATACAAAAATATTAAATCAATCTGTTAAGGTATCAAAAATATACCAACATTTACTACTAGTCATTGAAATCACTCGATTGGTTATTTTATGATTGTCAAGAGATGCTTTAGTTGCTTCATTCAGAACCAAATTTATTTTTGCTGGCAGAAGAGGGTTAAATCAAAGATCTGATTAACTGAACTTTGTTGCAAGACACTGGTAGATTCCTACAGACCTATTGATTCTTACACCACTAGAAATTTAGCACTTCTAGGCAATCATACCCAATAGTAACTTAGTGATATCCACCAGAGGCCCGTCAACATATTTCCATGAACGCTTCAAAATGTGTAATATATACATATTGATCATGGCACATCATGGTATACCTATGCCACATGTAGGACGCACATTACAGAAACATATCAAAGAAGTATATTATTGAGATTAATTTAGTAAAAGTTCTACAAGTTATTTGGTCTTGTCTTAAATGTGTTTAAGATGATTAAAGAAAATGCACTATAAGGTGCAACCCAGTAGAGGTACACAAGAGAACAGCGCCGATAAATAATTATAAGTAACGCACCCACAAACCAAGTGAAAGAAGCTGAGGCAAATGGAAAAAAACCTGGCAGCCAGGAGAACATAGTGCTCAGCTACACCCCTTTTGACCTAAGAAAGGCAAGCTCCTCTCCTTCATAAGTTATGTAATTTTCTTCCTCCAAGAAAAACACATCAAAAAGAGGATAGTTATTAACCATGATTTCCTATCCCTTATCCAAAGCAGTTTCTACTCCAAGAACATTAAAAACACACGACCGCCCTTGGCATAAATCAATAAACCCCAGACAAGGACACGAAAGACTCCACAGCTCCTAAACCATCGAGCAATGAAGGTTAAGATGATTAACACCCTCTTGCTGCTTTACACATGCAACACCAACTGGTAAAGATCTCACCCCTATTCCTTAAATTACTGATAGTCAAGACAGCTTTCAAACTGCAGCCCAACATAGAAATCCCAATTCACAGATGCCTTCGTTTTCCAAATGCCCTTCTAAGTGAAGGAATGAATCCGCTTCCACATAAAACCAAATAAAACTATTTCAGCAAAAAATTCCCAATCTTAAACCACTTTTCCCTCATCACATCCTTCAAACATGTCCTAATAACCATGGCATAAAGCAGCCTCCAAAAGAGACTGCTGGTTTCACCCCCAAATCCTGTAAAACGCTTTGAAATATGGGAGTCCATACAACTCACCTATCAGTAAAACACACACACACACACAACCTGCAACCGAAGCCTCTCTACCACTGCAATCCTATACAAATCTCAAACCTTCCTTTCAACACCGAGTCTCCACACCACACATCATCCCAGAATCAAACCATCTACCCATTCTATACTCCCAAGAATAATATGTTTGGAGAACTTATCACCACCTCAATATGCCCTTCAATAAACTGACCCTATAATATCCTCTCGCCCCTTTTAAAATCCATCGTCCTCAGGCCTCGCCATACATCCACAATCACCCTTCTCCATAAACCACCATCATCATGATCATCCTTGTCTTTCATCCATACAAATGGGACTGGCCACGTGAATTCTCTTTTCCCATTCTTTCCTATTATAAGTCATGTCCCCTACAATATTTAATGTTTTTAAGTCATTTTTAAACCTGCATTTCATGTTAGTTTTGATCTGCCTCTGTCTCTTTCCTTCTATATAAACTCATCTTCTTTTTGTTACTGGTGCATCAATGGGTCTGCATTGTATATTCCTTACCACCTAAGCCCATTTTCTCTTATTTTATCACTAATATGAATCACTCATAATTTTTCTAACACATTTGTCATTAACTCTATCTTTTCTAGCTACTCATATCATCCATCTTAACATTCCCATTTCAGCTACATGATTCTTGTTTCTTTTTTAATGCCCAGCATACTGCCATGTATAAGAAAGTTGGTATTATCATCGTCTTATAGAATTTTTCTTTTAAACTATTTGATATCCATTTAGAATAAAACACCACTAGTCTGTTATCATTTTGTCCAACATACTCCAAATCAACTAATTACATCACGATCTATCTCCTTATCCCTGTGTATTATACATTGTACATATAATAAACGATTATGTTTTTTATTGATCCATTGATCTTGAATTGTTATAGGTATATTATCATTTTCTGAAACTTTATTAAACTGATATATTACATACATCTATTTTAGTCTTACTAATTCTCGAAACCCTTTTTCTTCTAACTTATTTCTCCAAGTTTTACTATGCCATCGACAAATTACTCATCAAGGAATATCTCCTTGAATGTCTTTATTATTTCATCTAAAATTTATTTTAAATATATATGGGCTTAAAACTAACTTGATGCAATCCTATATAGAAAAATCACTAGTTTCTCCGCACATAAAAGGTAGAACTAGAAATGATCACATTCGGGAGATGGTTGTAGTTGCACCAATTGGAGATAAAATGAGAGAAAATCAACTAAGATGGTTTGGACATGTGCATAGAAGACCTTTAAGTACACCGGTTAGGAAAAGTGACATAGTACACATTAGGGTAATCTAGGGGAAGAGGAAGATCAAAGTTAATGTGGGTGCAGTTAGTAAGGAAAGACATGATAGCATGTCGTTAACTGAGGCTATGGCCTTAAATAGAGTGGAATGAATACATAGGATTAATGCAGCCAACCCCAGGTAATTAGGAAAAGGCTTGGTTGTTATTGGTACCTTACGCCTTTTCTAAGTTTATGAAAAGGCTCCTCTCAGTTGCAAACCTCCACAACCGGTTCCCATATAAGACATTATTGGAAACCCTAAAATTTGTATTTTTTCATTTAGCTAGAATTTAAAAGTTAGTTACCTCTTGGTAATGGTCAAAGAAAGAATTCAAGTTTCAACCAAGGGCAAAAGGATAATCTTTGACGGAAGGGTACAAAGGTAAATTAGAATTACCATATGCACTAACCAAATTAGGGTTCACGCATTAGGGTTTTGAAAATTCATGATTTGATTCGAAAAATCCTAATCGAAAAGCAACAAAAGTGTTTTTGGAAACTCCCAACTTAAATTTTCGAAGTATGGGATTCCTGAGCACTTCGATCAATCAAGGTATCAATTGAAGGCTACTGGAGTCATTTCGATCAATCAGCATGTTTCTCGATTGATCAGACCACTTGGAAAATCAGTTTCTTTTTCAGATTAAAACACAATATCCCTATTCTCTCCACAACTCTGATTGGTCTATAAATACTCTATCATAGTGCAAACCTTGAGAAATATAAAATATACTTAGAGATGAATAAGTTAGAGATATTTGCAGCATATTTTACATGCATTCATATATTTTGCCTTTAGCATTCATCAACCACATTAGATTGGTGAGTGTTAAATTAGTCTGTTGACAACATAACTGTTGTTTAAGCTAATTTGAAAAGTTCAACACCAACAATCAATCAATCGATATTGGGCTGGACAATTAGTCTAAAGTTCGGAATTGCTATTGAGGAAGCAGATTCCAGAGGAGCAAAGTATGTTGATGAAGACACGCAGTCTAGACACTCGAGTGAAGAGTTTGTCACATCAGTCTGTGTCGGTATCAAGAGGTAACTATGTTTCTCAAGTATGTAAATTTTAACTTAAACCTAGTGTAATATCATTTTCTAATAGTGGATATTTATCCAACTGGACTAGGTACACAGTTTCTCGCATTTGGGATTTCCACGTAAGTGTAGGCATCCATTATTCATGCTTTATATTGCTTTAACTTACTACTGTTTGAATGGTTGCTATGATATTGGTGTTAAATATTTGTAATTTGACATTTCAGTTATCTAACTAAAAATTCAAAAAGTTGTTAAAATTAGAGAAAGCCACTAGCAAGACCTGTTCACAACCTCTAGGTCTAGATCACGGACCTTGCACTAACTCTCTCTATCACATCTTAGTGAATGAGCTCAAATTGAGCTTTCAACAAGCCGAGCACGAACTGTTTATGAACAGCCCAGTTCATTTGCAGACCTAATGGCGGGAGCCTTGTGCGTTGGGCTAGCCTTTTTAGTCTAAGAATGAAAGCTATTACTTTCATTGGGTTAAGTTCAGGTCGGATTTAAAGAATGCACCCCTAACCCTGTAACTTAAGTTCAAATCATGTCCTATCAGCAACATCATTTTTCATAAATTGGATTCATTATCAGAACAAGATTTCAACTTCTGCAAGTACCAAAACATCAACATATATAATGGATTCTAAGTTTTTGTCTGCACAATGTTCTTCCTCCTATTCTTGCCACCTATTCAACAACAAAGCCTTGAATCCAAACTACTTAAAAGTTAATTAATACTCCCTCTGTCCCAAAAAGAAAGTCTCTTTTTGGGAACTATGACTCAGCCCTAGGTAGACCGTGGAGCTGAATGCAATGCCAGAAAATAGAACTCCCTCTGTCCCAAAAAGAAAGTCACAGTTCCCAAAAAGAGATTTCTTTTTGGGACAGAGGGAGTACTATTTTCTGCCGTTCCGCTCCACCTAGGGCCATATCCTAAAGAGAATCATGATACCGCCTCCGTCCCAAAATTCTTGTCCCTTTTTCCATTTTTGGTTGTCTCAAATTGAATAGTTAAATAAAAAGATCATTTACTTCCCAGAATATCCTTAACTTTTTGAAAACTTACCCTGACTAACACTTACTATGGGTAGTTTTTAAATTTTAAAAGGGGACAATGCATTAAATGCTTGTCCCCTTAAAAAGTTAGAATTTCAAAGAGGGACAATAATTTTGGGACGGAGGGAGTATCATTTTTCATGCCTCGCCCCATGTTCTTTGTGGTTTTTCTCTTGTTCTCGTACCGCCTTCAATCTGAAATAAAACTCCTCTTTACCAAGCGATGCCAACTTAGAGTCCTCAATTTTATACTCCTCAAATAGTTCCATCTTTGATTTCTCTCAAATGCATTTACTTATTAATCATTTCTTGTCTTGCTATTCAATTATCTCAATATCCTCACAGTAGCACTCAACTTTGGTACATGGTAACCCAAAATACTATATTATAAATCATAGCTGGCCTTAGGTTGTTTCATAAAATATTCCCTTTAAACTTGATAGGCATACAGCATTAATGATATCAATATCTATAGTCTAGATCACATGGAATCCAAAGGCACTCAGCAATTGATCCATACCTCAAATATTCTATATGCAGATTCTCCTTCAATTAATCCAATCTTATGCGTAAAAATATATTCAAAATTCTTCTTGTATTTTGGAAAACAAATATCTAAGGAAACACATTAAGCAAAAGTTCTTTTAGACTATTACCTATATCACTAACTTTGGAGGCTTATTACACCGCATTGAGTTTATCTTCCTGTATATTCAGTTAACAAAAGCACTCTAAAAGTATATTTTGAGCAACTTCAGAAGTTCATTTATCTTCCACTACAGTTTTTTTTATTTTTTTATAAGTAATTTCTCTTCCATTACATCATCTCCTCCAATCAAGGCACAGACCAATCTTCAATGGAAATCAACTTAATAATGAACCATAAAGTGAATAAAATGATGTCATACCTGCAAGTGCTTAATGAGGATTTATCTATATTATTAACACTAATTTTGGTTCCAAGAAAGGTAAGGGAGACAAAAGAAAATATAGAAGAAAAAGGAAAAGAACCATAAGTATAGCACGTTCCTCATTTGGGTCGTAGGATAAAGTGAGAAAAGAAAGAAATGATGCAGAAATCTGAATATTCTGGTGAAATTGCCATACGAGAAGAAAATGGTCTATAATTAGATTTGGATAAATCAAATGATAGGACAGAAGCAGACCTCACTGGAAAAATTCTGACAACAAAGAATCAGAATATGTCAGTAAAAGCCAGGAACAATCTAAAACTCAATCTAATCAACCAATATCCATACAATTAAAATGTCAAACATCAAATTGAGAAGAAAAAGAAAAGCTTCCTATAAAACCTAGAGACCCCTCACATTACATGGAACATTATCAAAGCCCAAAACATCATTGGCAGCTCATGTCAACTCTTCTGCATAACTTCATGATCAGCCAAGGAATGTCAACCATAAGTTCACCATTCATCTGTTATGAAATCTTTCACAGCTAAAGGAAAGCAGGGCTGCATATGATGTTCATAAACAGATTGGGCTAGGCTAGAGCTCGTTCATTAAGTAAGCAAGCCAAGCTCAAGCTCATTTTTCAAGCTCGTTTAATAAACGAGCCAAGCTTGAACAATGTTGAGCTAAGCTCATTAGGCTCATGAACAAGCTCATTTATATAAGGACTAGTTACATTTCAAAATCTTATATTCAAAACGTTAAGCCCACATGATTTCAGGTAGCCCAAACACAAGTATTTCATATCTAAGGCCCAAATAGTGTAAGGCCTTAGTAGCAATCAGCCCATCAGCCACAACTTTCGTGTTAGCCATTGGGTTTCTCAAAGGATGAGAAAAAACCTAAACACCAACACTGTTACACCAGCGATGGAGACAACCATGCAACTGTCAGTGGAAATGGTCTGATTTGATTTGTTGCGTACGTGTACGAACTTGAGCCAAGCCGAGTTCGATCTTGCCAAGATACTAACAAGCCAACCTTGAACTTGGCTAGGCCAAGCTCACCCGAGCCCGAACACAGTTGCTGCCTTGGCGAGCCGAACAACCCAAAGCTCGGCTCGGCTCGGTTCACTTGCAACCCTAAAGGAAAGAGGTTGATGTACTTGCCACCAGAACTGGCATTTATGGATACAAGTTTGCATAAAACTCTTTAAGGACCTCAAGATCAAGTGTGGGGATTCATATTTCAGCCATATGATGTTTGAGTTTAAGAGTGGGGAAGATTTATGTTCTCGTGTGGAATCATGTCACCCATGGCCATGGAGCTCCAAAGGTCCAAACAGATACCAATTATATGTGTAGTTTCATACATCCATGACTAATTGGTATCCTAAAAAACCAATTCCTCCAAGAAGCATATTGACTGTTTCAGATGGTAGGATAGCTAAAATAAAATTCTCACATTGTTAAACACGTGCCTAGGCTCCAGAAAAACCCCAGGCTCATCAAGGCTTAGTTAGAGTGCCTCAACCTAGCACAGGCTAGTCCCCTTCTATCAGGCTCACGCTTCTTAGTAGGTTCCAGGCTCAAAAAAGCACGCCTTTTATTTTTTAATGATTTATTCATATCTTTTTTCTTTTTTATCAAATGACTACTAAATTAGAATGTTCTCTATCATATAATGATCATATATTTTTCAACGTTGTTAAATATTTGACAAAATCCATAAATTTCTGGTTCACTAGTTGCATTAATGGCATTTAGTGCTTGATTGTGAGTATTTATGATATATGTTTAAAGTTTTGCATAATTAAAAACTATAATTGTTCCAGTTTATAATCACATTTAATTTGGTTAATAATTAGACATATGAAATGATTTATGAGTATTAATTAACCCCAACGCGCCTTACTTTGATCAGGCTCACGCCTTATGTTGTGCCTTGCTCTTAGGCTCTAGAAGACCTTTGGCGCCTTGGTGCGCCTTGAGCCTTAAAAGACAAACAAATTTAACATCAAGTTCGATCCCAAGTGTGTCATACTTACCAAAGACTATTCTTAAATACAGAAGAAAATTCTGGTAAAAGTAAGTGTTATTATCCACTGTTACAGGTCGTTAGCAGCTCCACCTTTATTCCAATAATGTTCAAGGGGACTCAAAACCTACCTTATTACAAACTCTCTGTATTCTGAGGCAGGTGCTTGGGTAAGCGTGCACCTTTGGTCACCCCTATTTCCTTTTTCATCACGCTAAAGTATCAAATAATTAATCAAAACCAAATATGACAAAAGTTTTGGGGGAAACATGAGGCTTCACCAAATCGTCAAATATCGGGAGGAAACAACTCACCCGGTTTTCGCATGATTTAATTTCATTTTTAACGATTTCACAAATGTAAATACCACATGATACTGTTTTGAAGTTTCTACATGTCAGTTGGAAAGAAGTAAAAGAACGACAGGCGATTGAAGAAGCCAAAACTAAATGTTTATGAATTTTAGAATACCGAAAACATAAAAGAGGTTCAAAGAGAAGTCAGAGAGAGATAATGTAGATAACTTCTGGAAAACTACCACCTTGTTACAATTCAACATGCAACTAAGCAATCTTCTCGGAATGAATTTCACATTTAAATATTGATGGTGAACACTTCACAGGAATATATATATATATTAGCAAACCTCTTCACTTATCAAAAAAAAAAAAATATTAGCAAACCTCTTGGCTTTCTAGAGCAGAACTTGAATCAACTGTTTTGTCAGATGGAACAGGAAGATCGGCCAGCACTTCAACTTCTGGTCCCACTTCAAGGATTGCAGGAGCACGGATAAAAACTGCACGAAAACTCGGAGGACCACCTTCCGTAGCTGCAATGTTAGGTACTGAAATCTCTGTCTCAAAGCTCTGAATCTGCATATACATGTCACAATTTAGAGACTAAAATATGAAATGAGTCATTAACAAGTGTCGGTCCGCCTACACAAGGTGCTAGGAGGGGAAAAGTTGAAAATAGACCTAGCCTTTAGCATTAGTTTTCACAGGGCGGCTGCTCTCATGATCGAAGCCACGCATTAATGCTTGTCAGTTTAAAATTTTACCATATGCAATAGAAAAGAAAAAGAAAAAAAAAAGTTACTTTACATATCGTCACCATAATGGGCATATCAACAAATTCCTCTTGGGTATTTATAATTTTGGATCTGTTATTGATAAACTTCAAGACAATTCAGATACCACTCCCACTAAAAAAAGAAATGATTAAGATAAAACTATCTTTGCATATGTTTTTTTTTTTTTTTTTAACAAGTCTATTTGCAAGTTTTTGAATGAAATTGGATAAAAAAAATAAAAAAAATAAAAAAAGAGAGAAAAATAAAATGTTTTTGAATTTGCCACATCATAAACTCTATACTCATGCCAGCCAGCTTCAGAAACAGATATGCTCATTAACATAATGCAGGATTCTACATAATCTATTTATTGGGTGTTCTCACCAACTAACCAGTAACCAGCTCACTCAATATAATGATTTCATAAATGAAGAGTGCTCAGAATCACCTGACCGCCGAAAAAGTTCCGATGAACAGTACAATCTAAGCCCCCAACAAGTCCCTGCCCTCCTGTTTTCTGTCCTGAAAATAAGGTACACTTCTTTCAAAACCAAACCAACATAAGACACGACTGTTTGCCGATTGTCAAAAGACTGCAAAATTCGTGCTTGCAAAAGCTATTAACATCCTAGCCCATGCAAGACACTGTAAGAGAAGTAAGAAAACAGACAGAAAACACACC